>CAUYQU010103477.1:0-260804 GCA_963574635.1 Cheracebus regulus
CGTGTGGCTCCTCTGCCGGGAATCTCCCGGTCTGTGGGCAACAAAAATTCCTCGGAAAGTGCGGCGTCCACTCGTTCTCTGCGCTTTCACTGGGAGCTACATTCCTGAGCTGTTGCTAATCAGCCATCTTGGATCTCTCTCGAGACAGTTGTATTCTTGTTGCCCAGGCTGGAGCGTAGTGGCACGATCTCGGCTCACTGCATCCTCTGCCTCCCAGGTTCAAGTGATTCTCTTGCCTCAGCCTCCTGAGTAGCTGTGATTACAGGTGTGTGCCATCACACCTGGCTAATTTTGTATTTTCAGTAGAGATGAGGTTTCTCCATGTTGGTCAGGTTGGTCTCAAACTCCTGACCTCAGGTGATCCGCTCACCTAGGCCTTCCAAAGTGTTGGGGATTACAGGTGTCAGCCACCATGCCGGGCCCAGATAGTAATTCTTAGACAAGAGCATGAAAATCCTTAGTCTAGGGTTGCATATGCTTGGTGAAATGGGGCATTCTTCTCCTCTTCTGATATTGGCAACAATGAGAAAACCTTCTGAGCCCTTTTTGGAGAAAAAGGAGTCATAGAGTTCTCCCTCTCGTGGTGGGCTCCAGCTTCTCTTGTTATCCATGGAATCCATACCCATATTCATGGTAGCAAGAGATTTAAACAGTTCTGAGGAGCCTTGGTTGAAAATCACATTTCTCCTCCTGCCAGTGACAAAGAAGTAATTTTTGCTTCTCAATTCATTTTAATTGGTCATTTAATTAATGTATTCAACCCAAGACTTGAGAAGGTAGCAAGGAATAACTGACACATCTTCATATGCTTGCTCATTCACTCCAAACACACACTGAGCCCTTCTGTGTCCCAGGTTCCGTGTTGGGTATTAGAGACACAAAGTCGCTGGCATAAAGAGCTCTCCATCTATCGGGGTGCAGACAAAGATACAAAAGGCGGCAGTTGCCACCTTAATGGAGGCAGCCACAGGTCCCTGAGCTCACAGGTGTCCGATCTTCCCTAGAGGAGTAATGAGAGGGCCCTGGGAGGAGGTATTGTCTTACAAGACCACCAGGGTTTGCTGAGGAGAGAAGAAAAGGAGAAACTGTCTCCTCAACAGAGGAAACAGCATGGGGAAGGGCCTGATGGCATGAGGAGACAGCAGTTAGATGAAGAAGGACTTTGAAAATGCCCTGCTCAGAAGCTGGGATTTTATCTGTGGAGCTATTGATGAACCTTAAGCAGGGAAATGGCATGATCATATTCTGCAAGTTTCACTTGTGTCATCTCCTGGTTTGACCTTTGGCATGTTTTATCAGTAATATTCATGAAGGTATCTACCATCCAAGAGCTTTCATCTATACCAAGAAATTAGATGACAATAATTATTAAAATAATAAAAATCTCTTATTACGGTAGTATTGAAATTTCTTTCTTACGTAACAATGAAGTTCTGGAAGACAGACAAGATTTTGTTTGCTCATGCTTTTCCAGCATAAACCACACACAATGCCAATACACAGCAGCTTTTCCTCAATAAACACGTAGCGAATGAATGAATGAGTGAATGAAAGTTTGTTTCCACTGCTCAGTTTGCCAAGCACTTTCATACTCATTTAAATCTCTCAAAACTTCTGTGAGGTAGATAATTCCCCTCCTTGCCCTGCCACATTTTGCACATAGGAAAACTTGGGCCAGAGAAGAAAGACATTTCACAGTGATGCAGGGATAACGTAAGACAACGTGTATGGCAGGTGCCATGAGAAAGCACTCACTCTAGCTGGAGTGGCCAGGGAAGGCAGCCTTGAACCTAGCCTTGAAACCCAGTATGTGCTCTTGACACTCTCGGCCCCCACTCAACATCCCTCAATGCTGAAATTTTGCCTTATTAATAGTCAGCCCTCCGTATCCATGGGTTCCACATCCTCAGATTTCACCAACCACAGATCAAAAATATTTAAAACAAAAATAATAATAAATAACCAAACAACAATAAAAATAATACTTCTCTTTGAAATGCAGTATAACAACTATTTATATAGCATTACATTGTATTAGATATTGTAGGTAATCTAGAGATGCTTTAAATATACAAGAGGATGTGTGTAGGTTCTACGCAAATAGCACACCATTTTATATTAGATTAATATCAAGGACTTGAGCATACTCAGATCTTGGTGTCTGCGGGGATCTTGGAACCAATCTCCTGTGGATACAGAGGGACAATTGTAATTGGTATTGTTTATTGAGTATTTACTATGTCAGGCACTGTGCTGACAGGTTCACATGCATTATCTCATAGTTTCATATGAAAATTAGAGTAGCAAATAGTCACCAGTTCTATTTAATAGAATGAAGAACCTGAGATTTGAGATACTACATAATTTGACCAGTTTTCTGCAATAAGCCAGCAAGGAGCTGGATTGAAACCCAGACCTGTTTGACTCCAAAATATTTTTCTCACAAATGCAGGGCCAAGAGTGATAACCTGCATTTCAAAGGATCATCTGTGGGCCCAGAAATATGGCAAAAATGAGTATAAATACCTTTTCTACCACCATTCCATTCCCACTCCATGGGGTTAGCATAAAATACACAGAGAGCTGGGAGAAGGAAGGACAGTCTGCATCCACTACATGAGCATTAAATAATGAATAGGGCAATGGACTGGAAGTCAAGGTATCTTTGAAATAATGTCAATATATTACTTTTAAGCTGCGGACATTGGTAAGTCAATTAACTTCTCTGCTGTATAAGAAAGGGACCAGAATTGATATATTCTAAAATCTTTTTAAACCTGAGTCTTCATATCTCATCTAGACTTCATTTTTTTTTTAGTTTAGTTGAGGCATTTCTATAATATCTTGCTTATATATTATGTCACAAGACTTGCTTAGACCACATCTTAGCAGTCTCATATTCCTTTTTGAGGAATTCTTAAGAGGTTTCTAATTGATGACCAATACTATATTAAAAAAATTAAAGAGGGGAGTAATTGTTTTCCCACCCTGGCCACAAGAAAAATAAAAGATAATAATAATCAAAATACTGCTTCTTTGTTAAAGAGGGTTAGAAACCTGACTTGAGGTCAGGCACAGTGGCTCACGCCTATAATCCCAGCACTTTAGGAGGCCGAGGTGGGAGGATCACCTGAGATCAGGAGTTTGAGACCAGCCTGGTTAACATGGTGAAACTCTGTCTCTACTAAAAAAAATACAAAAAGCAGCCAGGAATGGCGGCACATGCCTGTAATCCCAGCTACTTGGGAGGCTGAGGCAGGAGAATCGCTTAAACCTGGGAGGCAGAGGTTGCAATCAGCCAAGGTCATGCCACTGCACTCCAGCCTGGGCAACAGAGTGAGACTACGTCTCAGAAAAAAAAAAAAAACAATAATAATAAAAGAAAGAAACCTGACTTGAGCACAACCTTTTTACCCAGCTACCTGTGTGCCCTCTGGCCACAGGGTCATTATATTTCTCCCATGGGGAGATTAGCACCATGGCACAGCAGTTAAAGGGAACCCTCCCTAGGCCTCAGTTTCCTCCTCTATAAAATGGGCATTTTCACAGTGTTTGCTCTGCCTACTTCACAACATAGTTTTGTGGATAAAAAGAGATAAGGGATGAAGAAGGCACTGGACAAATACAAAGAGGATGAAGATGATTAAGATAATTGTCTATGCTAGGGTTCTTGAGGGAAACAGAACCAATAGAATGTGTATACATGTGCAGAGAGAGAGACAGAGATTTATCATAAGGAACTGGCTCATACAGTTATGGGGCAGGCAAGTCTCAAGGTAAGAAAGATGAGTCCACAAGCTGAAGACCCAAAAGAGCCATGGTTTAGTTCCGGTTTGGTAAAGGTCTGAAAACCAGGAGAGCTGGTAGTTTAGTTCCAGAGCAAAGGCCTTCAGACTTGAGACACAGGAAGAGCCATTCTTTCTGTTTGAACCCAAAGGCAATGAAAAAGCCAATGTCCCACTTCAAAGACCATCAGCAAGAAGAATTCTCTGTTCCACAGGGGATGTCAGGGTTTTTGTTCTACTCAGGCCTTCAACTGATTTGATGAGGCTCACCCATATTCAGGAGGACAGTCTGCTTTACTCAGTATGCCAATTTAATTTCATCCAAAAGCCCCTTCCAGAAACACTCAGAATGTCTGACCAAATACCTAGGTACCCCACAGCTCAGTCAAGTTGATACATAAAATTAACCATCACAATGATGAAAATGTACGCTCAATGAGAGAACCAAAATTTATCTGTTTTGTTCCCTACAGCATCCTCAGTGTCTAGGAAAAAATCTATTAGGGAGAAAGAGCTCAAAACATTGAATGAATGAATGATGAATGAATGGGAATAAAATTGGAAGCCAATTGAGAAAAAAATCCTATAAACAACTATTTGTTGATGACATTTTCATGTATTTAATCAACAATTTAACTCCTAAGCAACAGAATCCTTCCATCCTTACTTCTTTATGAGTTTGGCCTTATTATTTTCATTTTCCCATTCATTTTCAAGAATCTGAGGTTTGGGGAAATTAAGTACTCAACAGCTATGTTATCTTCATTCTGCAGCTTTGTGGGCTTACTCTCCTATCTCACTGCTCACCACAACATGCAATCATGTAACTATTTAATTTTATCGTTGCCTCCTACTGTGGGTTGAATGGGGTCACCCCAAAAATAATGTCCACCTGGAAGCTGTGGATGTAATCCTACTTGGAAAAGGGTCTTTGTAGACATACTTAAAGATCTGAAAGTGAGATCATCCTGGATCAGAGTGGGCCCTAACTCCAATGACAAATGTCCTTATAAGAATAGAGAAGGGGAGAGATACACAGAGAAGATGGTATGAAGACAGAGATAAAGATTGGAGGGATACATCTATAAGTCAAGGAATGCCAACGACTGCTGAGAGTCACCCGGAGCTGGGAGAAAAGCATGGAACAGATCCTCCCTCAGAACCTTCACAAGGAACCAACCCTGCCGATACCTTGATCTTGAACTCTGGCCTCCAGAACTGTGCGACAATATATTTCTGTCATTTTAAGCCACACAGTTTGTGGCAGTCTGTTATGATGGTCACAGGAAACTGATATGCAGGCTTCTGTCCCATCCCCCAATTAGATGGGACCACAGGCAGTCATAAATTCTTTTTGTTGTTGTTGTATTTCTTTTTTTTTTAATTGCATTTTAGGTTTTGGGGTACATGTGAAGAACATGTAAGATTGTTGCATATGTACACACATGGCAGTATGATTTGCTGCCTTCCTCCCCATCACCTATATCTGGTATTTCTCCCCATGCTATCTCTCCCCAACTCCCCACCCCCCACTGTGCCTCCCCTATTTCCCCCCGACAGACCCCAGTGTGTGATGCTCCCATCCCTGTGTCCATGTGTTATCACTGTTCAACACCCGCCTATGAGTTATGTTGTGCACTATTTTACACCTAGTGTCTAGAAGTGCCAGGATCAAAGTAGGAGCTTGGCAAATATTTGCTGAATAAATGAAATCATGACTAACCAGATTGCAGATGTTTGCAGCCAGAAAAGGCAGCTGAGCAAGGACCCCTGGGTTCTCTTTTCTCTCTTACCAGGATGTATTCCTTGAGACTAGCATCACAATTTTTGTAAAGTTCATTGTGTTTCTGGAGGCTTAATCCAGTGGAAAGAAAAGGCTGAGGAAGTGATTGTGTGTGTGGGTGTTCATCTCCCCTTTTAGGAAATGGACATGGGACCTTCTCCCCAGGAACCTTTGGAGGCTGGCACCATCTTTACTGACCAGCAGAGGTCAGTGGTATGTGAAACAGGGGTTGGTAGGCTTCCTTGGCCTGCCCTGGGGGAAATGGCTCTTCCCAGCACAGGAGGCTCCATTCTGGCTGGGCCCTTGGCCTCCAGGCCTCTACACCCTGTTCCTCCTCTTCTTCTCCCTTTCTGTCACCTTCCTTCCACTTGTCCTTGTTTCTCCAGAAGTTACACCAAGGCCTGTTTTGCTGTCCTGCTCACTGGATCCCTCTGCTGAAGAAAAAAGAGGTCAAGGATAACCCAGACACACTCATGGGGTGGGCTGCTAGGGGTGTCAGGTAGATGCGGGTGCCCCAAGGTAGGGACTCAGGAACTTGGGCTCTACCGCATTCCACCCCTTCCTCACATCCAGTGTACCCTGGCCCTCTCCAAGCTGGTCACCAAGACTTTCCTCATACCCAATCTTTATGCAGGACCTCCACTGTCCTGAGCACTTCCTGCATGTCAGCCACACTTAGGAAGGGGCTCAATACCAAGAAAAAAAACAGATACACACTTTCTAAGTAGCAAAACTGGGTTCAAATCCTCAGCTACATCACTTATATGGCAAGTTACTTATCCCAGTAAGCATCAGTTTCCTCCTCTACAAATTGTGGTAATAAGACTTTACCAGTTTGAAAAGAGGACAAAAAAGGATGCTTATTAAGGTATTGAGGACAGTGTCAAATACATAACAAGTGCTCCACTCATCACTTTACCTCCCTTTCTACTCTCTTTTTCAAAAGAGATAACAGATGTTTCCATTCATTCATTCAGTTCATTAAATTATCTATTAAAATGCCTAACAGTGCTGGGACCTGTACGTGCTTAATTAACGGCATTTGCTGTTTTTCATTCTTTGAGCAATTATAGCATTAGCGATCACTTGTGATGAGAAAATCAAAGTGCTATAAGGGAGCTTCAAAAACATATAGCCCACCCCTATCATGCTTCAGGTGAGGAAACTGACGTTCAGAGAAGGCAAGGAATTTGCCTGAGGCCATACAGCAGGTAAGTCCAGAGTCAGGAAACAGGCTGCTCCTTCACCTATTGACTCAAGCCTCAGCTAGTGCTGATAACATACATTCATTCAACCAATGTCTCCTGGTACCTACAGCACCCAGGGCAGCACTGGCCACTCTGGAGGCCCTAAAGACCCTCACAGGCCCACCAGAAATATGGGCAGATGGAAGAAATTATAAGGCAGGCATTTAGGAAGCACTTCCCTTCCAAATCAAATGCATTCTTGCTGCTGCACTGTAACATTCACATCCTAAAAATTTGAATGTGACTCACGCTTTGAAATGAAACTCTGGGCATTTGGGGTGGCATTTCCCAGGGGCCAATGGCAGGATAGTGCTCGTTGGCAGTGCCACAGGCAGCCTTGACCTAAGGTTGAAAGCTCAGCCTCCAAGGCCACCCTGCAGGCTGCAGAGGCTCCAGAACTGGGGTCTCAGCCTGGAGAGTCTTGACCTCGTTGGCAGATGGATCTGTTTCTGATATGGTATGGCAAATTTCTAAATCTTAGCTGTGGGATGGCATTTGCTTCTTGCAGAATAAGAGCAAGAGGCCAGGAGTTTCCAATTGATTCCAAAGTAGAACCAGCTGTTGGAATCCTGCAGTACTGATTAGGAAAGTTCACTTCCAGGTTGCGGTTTCCAGTTGACAGAGTCCTCTCTTGCCCCTCACCCTGACTCAGTGCTGTCAAAGAAACCCCTGAAAATTGAAATTGCCACATCCATTCATCCAGACCTGGAAGCCAGGCATAGGCAGGAGGAGGGTCTAGAAACAATAGCTTCATCTCTTGGGTACCTACTTACTATGTGTCTAACATTATACTTGATACTTTATTATTTCCAATCCTTATAATCATATAGCAACACTGGCACTTCCAGATTTACAAATGAGGAAAAAAGAGATACTGAGAATAATAATTCTTATTACCTTTATTTTTCTACACAAGTTACTGAGTGCTTGCCACGTGCTATGCATTCCTTAAGAGATTGCACATCATCTTCCAATTTTATTATGACATCAACCTTATGATCCAGTGTCCCCATTTTATAAGTGAGGAAACTAAAGCTTAAAGAAGAAACTTCTCAGTGTCCCTCAGTTGAGAGGCCCAGCAAACAGCTGTCAGCACCTGAGCTGGGATACAAATCTAGGTCTTCCTGACTACAAATTAGTAATAATAATAACGACTAGCATTTGTTGAGAGCTTACTATGTGTCACATACTGTGCTAACCTTTTTTTTAAAGACATATGTTACCTCATTGAATCCTCATGTCAAGCCTATGTTATGTGTCACATTTTCCCACTTATATAAATGAAGAAACTTAGGCTCAGTAACTAAGAGAAGCAGAATTCAAATGCAGGTTCATCTGGTCTTGAAAGGCTAGTTTTTAGCCTCCCCAAGTGTCATGAGGGCTCATATCACTTGGTTTGAGTTTCCAAAATTTTCCATTCTTTGGTATAATTGTATATGGAAAACTGAGAGCTAGCCTCAAATTCAGCTCTAGGTTTCATGGTGACTCTTCTGTCATTCTTTCCAATATCAACCTTCAAAAGCCAGTATAAAAACGGATTTGCAATTTGAAACTTACCATGTAAGCTATAAACAGACCATTAGTTGAAACTGGTGTTGATTTTGTAGACTATTAAGATGAAATGGGTTTGATATTTACTAAGTTAAGGGAACATGAAGTTTATGGTTTTTAAATTGCTTTGAGAAGGCTTACTAGAATTTTCCCTTATATAAAACCAGAATGAATGGTACCTTTGATAATGCATACATTCTTAAATAGAGGTCTACTTGGCCTCACAGACATCCTTTAAATCAAGGTGACATTGATGCATCTAAAAGGGAATATACAGACTAATTGCATTTATATATTTTTTATTTTTAGAGATGAAGTCCCACTATGTTGGCAAGGCTGGAATTGAATCCCTAGGCTCAAGTGATGTTTCCACCTCACCCTCCCAAGTAACTGGGACTACAGGTGTACACCACTGTACCAGTGTAATTGCATATCTTATCAATCAATCCACAGATATTAAACATCTACTGAGGTATCTGTGTCCCCTGGGTATTTTCCAAGAGCTTTCAATATAGTTAGATTTGTTTATTAAATTTGCATAAATATGTGATGTGAGTAGTTATATATCCATGTGATCATTCATTCATTTATAAACATTAATTAAATACTTCTATGTGCCAGGCACTATGGAAGATACTGGGGATATAAGGATCCTCCAGAACCTCCAAGTCTAGAGGGGAAGCCAGGAAAATAATGCCACATAGAGGTCACCACTGATGTCACAGGAGAAAATGGAGGCCTCTAATCCAGGCTGGGTACAGGAAAGATCAGGAAAGCATTCTGGGGGAAGTGTCGCCTACACTGATGAACTAAGGGTGAGGTGGAGTTAATCTGAAGAGAGAGAGGCAGGAGTTCCATGCAGAGGGAAGAGCTTGACAAAGGTCTTAAGGGGAGGGAAACAGTATTTGCTAAATGCTAAGAGAATGGGACAGATGGCACTGTCAGAATTTAGAGAGGAGGGGTCCATTTGAATTGGAGTGGTCAGGAGAGATTTATTGGAGAACTAAAGCTAGAATGCAGAGATTTTAGGCAGAGGGGAAGGATGGGGAGGTCTGAGGGAACTGCATAAGTAAAGGTACAAAAAGCAGAAGTCACATTCAAGGATAATACTGAAGAGACGACTCACCATACTGAAAGAAGCAAAACACACACACCACCACCACCACCACCCTCACCCTCATCATGGCTAATACACACAAAGCACTCACAATGCATCTGGCCCTCATTGATAGAAATTTTTCCAAGGTGTCTCAAATTTCTGCATGCTTCATGATTAAAGGACTGACTGCCTTTGTTCTAGACATTGTTTTCAAAGATGTTTATACAGGAACCAAGGGAGTTAGTGTCTCCCTTTAGAGCAGAGGGTAGGCTTGCTTACTGCCCGTTAAAACAAATTCAGCTTCCTAAAACTTGGGATTCCTCTCCTAATGCAACTCTAAAATGTCAGGTATCATCTGGTCCTCTTCACATTGCTCCATGGAAATTGGGGCTCGGGGGAATAGCATAAGGAAACACTGATGCTGTTGGACATAGTAGCACATGCCAGTTATCTCAGTGACTTATGAGGACAACACTGGAGGATCACTTGAGGCCAGGAGTCTGACAGCAGCCTGGGCAACACAGCAAGGCTCTATCTCTCTAAAAAATACACACACACATACACACAGCCAGGTGTAATGACACACTCCTGTAATCCCAGCAACTTGGAAAGCTGATGTTGCAGGATTGCTTAAGCCCAGAAGCTCAATGGGTGCTGTGAGCTATGATAGCACCACTGCACTCCAGCCTGGGGAACAGAGAAAGATGCCATCTGTAAAATAAATAAGTAAATAAACAAAACCTAATACTCTTGCTACTGTTAGTGCTATGAGTGATAAAATCCTGTGTCTCCCACTTAGCAGTCATGAAGTGGTACCAGACTAACCTGTTAGTTTGCAAGTGGTGGAGATCTCAGATCCCTTGCAACTCTTAAAAGTCATATTTAAGTACTTTTCCTGTATGAACTCATTTAATCCCTTCAAAACTCCTTGAATATAGAAGTCATTACACCCCTGTTTGGGCAGGAAAAAATAAAACAGTCCAAAGAGAATGTTGGTGTTGGATCACAAAGAGTCTCATGTGCCAGGCTAAAGAGTGTAAACTTTACCCATTGAATAGCCATGGAAGGATTTTCAACAGGAGAGGAATATGAGGAAAACAGCATTTTTAAAAATCTTGTCTGGCCATAGCCTGTTAGATGGATTGGGCTGGGAGGAAATCCTGTTAGGAAACAGGCTAGCAAATACTAGGAGGCAGAACCAAGCTTCAAGATAGGCTTGAAGGATGGGCTGAACATACCCACAGTGGAATTTCACAAGCCGAAATGTCAGGCCCTGGACAAGGCTCCACCACACCAACGGCTCCAGGAAATGGTTGGGGAGACGTGACTTAGCAGAGCAGCCCTTGAGAAGGAAGCCAAAGGGACCAGGCAACCTGGAGTGAGTCAGCAGAGGGTGCGTCTGCCAAAAGGGCCATGGTGATCCTTGGATGCATGAGAAGGCCAGTGTCAGGGCCATGAGGCAATAGTCCAGCCCTGGCCAGCCTCCCCCAAGCTGACTTGCTTTCAGTTCTGTCCCCACACTTTGAATAGGGCCTCAGAGGATGTTTATTGACCGCTTGTTGTGTGCCAGGATGTGTGTCAATCTTTCACATTCTTGATCTGATTTAAACCCCCAAAGGCTGGTGGGGCATTATGGCCTTTCCATTTTACATGTAGAAAAACTGAGGCTCAGAGAAACTTGTCTAACCTCCCCTAGCTAATAAGTGGCAAAGCCAGGATTCAAACTAAGGTCTACTGTAAACCTGAAGACCATTCTCTTAAGCACTATGCTAACTGCTACTTTCTGAAAGATGCTGACAAAATGGAACAAGTTCAGGAAAAATGCTCAAAAATGAAAAGGTAGCTAGGAACCATGATATATCAAGGGGACAGAGATGATCATGAATGAGGAACCAAGCCACACAAACAGCATGTGGGCTCTTCCCACTTCTAGAGGCTGTCCAGCACAATCCATGCAAACACCTGTGTGGTTCCTGAGTCACAAGGACTGATGACAGATAAAAATCCCTCTAGGTGGAATGCCCTCCATTGTTCTCTTTGCCTGTAAAATCCCCGTGCATCCTTTAAAACCAAACCCATGTACTACACCCTCTAAGTCTTTCCTAACTGCCTGTGTGCTCCTCCCCCATGCTTCCACAGCCGCTGGACTTCCTTCCATCCATCCTTTCTGCCCTGGTTCAATGACCCTATCATGGGAATGCCTCAGGAAAGAGGTTGTGTTCAACTCTACACCCCAGAGATCCACAGGTGCCTGGCCCCGGAGATGAGTGTTGAATGAGGACAACCAGAGGATCCACTGGTAACTAAGAAAGCAAACTATGATCTCTGAGAGACACAGAGATCATGAAATAGATCCAAGAGTTCTGATGTGCAAGGAGGCTGGGGAAACAGGGGCCCAAGAGAAAGACCTGGACAGCACGTCCCTAGTCCTGTCCAAGGGAGAGAATATTCCTGAAGGCAGAGCTATTCTGGATTTGTTGGGCAGCCGCCTCCAATGACATTCAGGCCTTCACAGATTGGAGACAGGAAGGAACTATCCTTCTTATACAGTCAATATTTCAACATCTTAACATCCTGCTTCTTACTGGAGACATTCCAGGTGACAAAAAAAAAAAAAAAACAGGTGCCCATTCTGGACAAAGATGGAGAGAGAGCACTAGTAAGCATTCACTGTGGGCCTGGCATTTGAATATTCCAGTGTTTAAACAGACCAGTGTTTCTTTAGTACCTACGGGGCCACTATGCCAGAACAAAACTCCCTTTCCTCACCTCTGCATGCCTACTTCAAGAACAAAAAGGTAGGCAGAAAGATAAGAAGACAAATAAATAAATGAGACCTCCACAACTCTGCTAAGCTCTATTATATACCTGGCATTGAGAGGTAAATACCAAGTAGCGCTGTGTAGCCAGGCATGAACAGGCTGGGAGTTAAGCCCATGTTAGGACAAATCCCAGCTCCATCTCCTGTGAACTGTGGGACACTGGACAAACGATTCAATCTCTTGGAGCTTCAGCTTCCTGTCTATAAGCCGGTGATTGTATGATGTACCCTCAGTGGATTGGTGTGAAGATTAAACGAGATGATCCATGTGAAGTGTTTAGTAGGTAAATAGCAGGCATGCCCTACGTGTTCAATTCTTTCCTCCTTACCTGCCTGCAGCAGGAATATGAGAGAAAGCACAGGATTGATAGGCAGACAGGTGGGTACAATGAACAGGCTTACCTGATCGACCCCTTAAACTCTCTGAGCTCTCTGAGGTGATGGATGTGAATGTACTTTGTAAATTGCAAAGCACTATACAAATGCCAAGAATTGTCGTTACTGATATTAAATCTGTCATTCAGAATATTAAACTCAATGCCAAAGAGATGTCTGAAAACAAAAGAGTTGATTGGAAGTGCTGTAGGATTGGGCCAGGCATGTAGGATTCAATGAGAAGAGGCTATGGTGCACAGTGGCTAGAAGGTGGGCATGTGCAATAAAAAGGCTTCTTTCCTGGAGGAGAATTGGGCTCAATGGGAAGAGCTTGGATAGGCTGACTCAGCCCTCTAGGAGTTATTCCCTGTCTCCCTGAACCTGCGTAGATGCCGTTCTTCTGGGTTCCCATAATCCCTGTGCTTCCCTCTTTCAAAGCATACCACCCTGAACTGTAATTGTTGATTTGTGTTTTCATTTCCCCACAAATCATGAGGTTGGGGACCACCTGGCTCCATCCTTGTATCTCTACGGCCTGGCACAGGGCCCATCACATAGTGAATGCAGAATAAATGCATTTGAGGAAGGAACAGAGGGAGAGAGCATAAAACCAAACCAGAAGTCTTGTTTGAACCAAAGCAAAATCCTGGGAAGGCTTTCTAAGCCACCAAAGACCTAACAGCTTCCGACTCCGTAAAGCGTTTCATCACATGAGGAGATAAGATCTGAACGGCATCAGGGCTTCATCCGCCATGTCGCAGCAGCATCACGCCCAAGAGACCAAGGCAGTTTGGCCTGGCGCAGCCTTCTGTGAGCCAGACAAGTGCCATCTTATGGGGAGGCGTTTGTGGTCCCCATCCCCTCCATCTCAGCACTGGCTGCCTTGCCCCGATGCTGTCTGCCAAGAGGGGCATTTGAAGTCTGGAGAAGAGGCACTCAGCAGCCCTTTTCCTCATGAAAGTGCACCTTGAACCTTCTAATTAGGCTTCTCAGCACACCTGTGAGGCCATAATTCCCTCCCTACCCTGACTGCCCCCATTTTACAATCAGGAGCCAGGGTGGGGGAGGGGGCTTTGTAGTGTGTCTTTCTTTTTCTGCTCCAGGCCAAAGAGAAAATTCTGATTTTGAAGACTTTGTGGCTCCTCATCCTGTACTCAGACCCCTACTTACCTGTTTCATAGAGGATCAGGGAGAGGTAATTATTGCTCCTGGAAGCTTTGAAGGTTGACATGCTCTGTGGCAAGAGAGGTATCAAATGTGATGATTAGCATTAATAATAACTAATTATTAGCAGCAGGATTTGGCTCTTTTGAAAGGGGGAAATATTCTTGCAACTATTTCCCAACTGCTGAAGCTGCTTCCATTGCTAAGTTTTGCTATTAAAGAGGATGATGACATCATGACAGGATATGGTGGGGTCAGGAGCTGGGCCACAGGACTCCTGTAATGGTCACAGGCCCATTCTGGCCAAAGATGGAAAGAGAGCACTGGTAAGCATTCACTGTGGGCCTGGCATTTGAATATTCCTTGAGATGACTAATCTGGACCCTGCTTCCCTTTTCCCTAAGTTCTCTATATGAGGACACACTGGCCCTCTTTTACTTCCCGCAGCATGCTCTTTCCAATCCCAGACTGCTGCACATGCTAATCCCGCTACCTAAGAGGCCTTCCCTCAACCATAACACTTCACTGAGATGACATCAGCGCATTCTTGGACCTCTGTTATGTGCTTCTGAATGCTCATACTTCAAAACTTCAGTTTCTGCTTCCCCCGCTGCAGTAAGAAGCATTGGGCCTGGATCAGATATCATCCATAATCCAGTTCATTTTACTGCATTCTCTGTACTAAGTCTGACAAAGTTAGTAGATGCCTAGTCTAGATATTACACCTAGCCAAACTTCAAATGAGCAAAACCTGGCAAGATTTCCCAAGTGTAAGCAGTACAAAGGTCCCCCATTACACACCCAGGCAGTCCTGCATCTCCAGAACTGGAGCATCCTGGAAGAACCAGAAGCCTACAGAAGCATCCCCATCACATATAATTTATAGTTTAAATTCCATTGTTTGTTGTGAATAAAAATGGGCATGCTCTTGTCTGTGCTTTCTCCGCCCCTTGACCACAGAAGGTGGACCTGCGACCCAAGGTGGGTCAATGGTAATACCCACTCTTAGCCAGGGAGATCTGTTTAAGGCATGCACATGTCCCAAGCCAGGCCGATCAAAGGGTTTCCATGGGATTTTTCTACCCTGAGCTGTAGGAAGAAAGTTTCTTCTCTCTCTGATCACAAGCTGTAAAAATGAAGCCTAAACTTTACATATATCATTATATGCTATTCTATGTATTCCATATATAAGTTATATTTTACAAATTAAAAAAGATGCTACAAAAGCTGGAAGGCAAGCTTGGAGCTTTGGCAATCACATGCTCATCCCGTGTAAGGAACTCATGAAGATAAGAGAACAATTCCAATATGCAGGAAGGCAGAGGTAACAGACAGGGATGGCACCCCATAAATGCTGGAGACTTGGCCATTTCCAATCCACCCCTGCCCTTCTCACAATTTATCTGAGCAAATAAAGTCTCCTTTTGGACTTAACCTAGGTTGAGTTTAGGTTTGTACTTGAACTGACTACCAAGAAACAAAAATAATATTCCATATTTTATTTATGCCCACTTTTTCCACAAAGGATTGATTTAAAGTTAACATGCTTCATTTGTCTTATACTTTCTGATTCATGGTTTATTACTTCACTAGAGGTGATCGCTCAATATAGTTTTCTGAGGTCAGCAAGGCAAGTGTAATTCATTTGTTTTACAGATAATCTAACTGAGGCCCAAAGAAGTAAAGGAACTTAAGCCACACAGCTAGCAAATGTCAGAGCCTGGACTAGAATCTAGGTTTTCTTATTTTTCTCTCTATAGCGAAAACCTAGAATTAAGGTTCTCTTATTTTTCTGCTAATAGATCATGGCTATAAGCACTAAGAGAGAGGCTGCTAGGCTACTTGGGCTCATAAGATTCCTGTAACTTCCTACTGTAGGTAACTATGCCCTTTTAAGAAGCGTATCTTCATAGTACAGTAACAGTTGCTAGAAATATTCCTGAGAAGTAATGAAAGATAGAGGCTATCACAAAGTTTGGGCTTTGTTCAGGTCTAAATAATATGTATATTTAATGTCAAAGAGATGTTAAAATCTTGACTCGTTTCAGCAAGGATAGGGTGTTCTGGAAGAAAATGTTGGCTGCATTTGGTGCAGAAAACTCCAATGGTGTTGAGAAGAGGTAGGAAGTGAGAAGGAGGGGACTAGGAAAGTTTTCTCTTCCATCAGCTGAGCTGTAAAAAAAAAAAAAAAAAAAAAAAAAAAAGACGTGAAGTTGGAAACCATCGCTGTAATCCCAGACAGACCTGAGTTCAAATCTGGCTTGGACCAGCTACTAGTTAACATCTTAGGCAATCACTGCATCTCTTTATTTCTCTGCTTCTATATTTGTAAAATGAGGATAATAATATCATCTTTCAAATCTTTGTATGTGGATTGTGCATATAAGAAAGGTGTCAACAGTACCTGGGACATGCTAGTTGGTCGATAAAGTCTTCTTCTCCTTTGTTTCTCTTTCCCTTATAAGAGCAATGCTCACATTTTGTCCCCCATAAGGAGAATCAGCAAGAACATCCATGTGCTCCAGGGCAGGTTAGTGCACAGTATATTGGGATTTGGCAACTGGACCCTTCACCACACAGGCCCAAGTGCCTTCCCCAGCCTTAACACCCTTTCTTGTATTCCTTCTCCAATGCTGTTTTACACATTCCTGACTACTCGGCCTGTCCTTCTTTAGCCAAATCTCTCTCTCCCACCTCCTGTCTCCCATTTCAAAGCAGAATGTTTTCCTGGACAGTTGATTTGCTGCTTAGGCTTGTCCTGAGAGAGATTCTAACGGCACCCTTTCTACAAAAAGTAAAATCTCTTCCAGCAGAAAAAAGGGAGGGAAGCAGAAAAGGGGGTGGAGGAACAGACTTACTGTTTCAAAGATTTTCCCAAGAAAAATATTTAAACACATAGGAGAAGACCAGATTCCATTAAACATTGTATTAATCAATTACCACACCCAAGTTCTCTATTTTTGCAATCTTTCACCACATACTCCTTTCTCTTAGGGTCAAAGTGCTACGCAGCCTTCAAGGCCCAGCTCAAATGCTTTTTGGCTTATGTAGTTCATATAGAGTTATGCATCACTTAACAACGGGAATAAGTACTAATAAATGCATCCTTAGGCAGCTTCGTTGTTGTGTGATCATAGAGTGTTCTTAACACAAACCTAGATAGTATAGCCCATTACACATATAGGCTACATGGTATAGCCTATTGCTCCTAGGCTACAAACCTGTAAAGTACATTATTATACTGACTATTGTAGGCAACTGTAACACAGTGGCAAGTATTTGTGAATTTAAACATATCTAAACATACAAAAGGAACAGTGAAAATGCAGTATTAAAATATTATGGGACTAATATCATATATGTGGTTAGTAGTTGACCAAAACATCATTATGCAGCCCATGACTATATTTGACTAATACAGATTGAATTTCAACTATGTGCCAAACACTGTGCTGGGTGTTGGGTATATGGTGGCGGACATGACTGATGTCATCCCTTCTCTAATGAAGTTTAGAGGTTTGCCCTTGTTCCCCTTTAAAGACAATACTCTTGACTCCTGTGTCTGCTCTCATAACTGCTGTTGCTGCTGTTACAATAATTGCTTTTATGTCTTCCTTTCTTCTTTAAAAGCCTGTAAATCAGCACAACCAACTCATTTCAGTTTGCTCGGGAAGTACCATATCCCAAGAAACCTCTCAGTCCCAGGCCAATTGGGACAGTTGCTCACCCTACTAAGTCAATGTTTAAAAACAACAAAAATATTCTTGGAAGAAAATCACTCAATTATTCATTATTCAAATATTTATTGCATATCTAATTCATATATTGTTATAGGTGGTTGCCTGTGTTTAATGTTATATTTCTTTTACCATACTTTTACTATTCTTCAAACCAAGCCCCTTGGCTTGAAGCCCACGTTTTTTTGAATCTTGCATTACTGTTAGGCCCCAGCACAGTATCTACTCATAAAAATCACTTAATTTATGGAAACCACTGTGTTTTTATTAATAAACATTGCAAGTTTGTGCAAAACAATTTTATAATATGTGTTCCTATAAGTTTTAAACAGCAATTTCTGTCTAGTGACTAGTTTGAAGTATTCAGCAAGTAATAACATCCATTAACAATCCTACTTCTCTTCTAGGCTCTCTCTGGCCCTTCCAGCATATAAGGCATCTCTTAGCAGCTGTGGAAGCTTAAAGGCTAAAAATTGCACACATACACATACCAGGGTCATCTAACCCTAGTTAGGTCTTTAGAAAACTCTAGTTTTTAAAGTTCTTCTGTTAACAGAGTTAAAATATAAATCTCTGTGGCTTCTACCCACTGTGGTTGTGATTCTTCTTAAGTGGAGACACTGGAGACACACACACACACACACACACACACACACACACACACACACACACACCCAAACCCAGACTCCTATGGCTGGAAGCCCTTCAAGTATTAGAAGAGTGTGTTTCTGCTCTTACCTCTCACCTAATTCATGACCCATATGCACACCTGAGATTTTCTTAGCCATCCTAACAGTTCCCTCAACTGTGGCCAGAGGGATACGATTTTATAATCCTGGTTTCTTTCCTCTGTATTTCTCCTGCTTTACCTCCCTCTTAAAGTGCCTGAATTCGAATAGTTCTCTAGATCCTTCTGACAAGTAGATTAGGACTATCACTCTCACCCTGTACCTATTTTAAGAACTAGGTTAAATGATTGCTGGCTTGCTGGATGGATGAATGTACAAATTCACTATGTGGGTGAAGCAAGATAAAGATAGTTAAAACCACAATCATAAGAAATAAGAACACTGTATTGGGTGAATAGTGACCCCCCAAAAATTTATGTCCACCTGGAACATCAGATATAACGTTATTTGGAAATAGAATCGCTGCAGATATAATTAAATGAGTTAAGATGAGTCCCACTAGATTAGGGTGGGCCCTAATCCCATGACTGATGTCCTTATAAGTGGAAAAATAGAGAAGACATATGTGTGCAGAGGGAAGACAATGTGAAGACACACGTAGAGGACACCATGTGATGATGTACAAAACATTGGAGCGCTGCAGCTGCAGCCAAGGGATGCCAAGAAGTGCCAGCAACCACTGGGAGCCAGGAAGGGGCAAGGAAGGATTCTCCCTCAGAGCCTTCAGAGAGAGTACAGCTCTGTTGATTCCTTGATTTCATACTTCTAGCCTCCAGAAATGTGAAAGAATAAATCACTGTTGTTTGTCATGGCAGCCCCAGGAAACCAGCGGTCTCCAACCTTTTTGACATCAGGGACCAATTTTGTGGAAGACAATTTTTCCATGGACAGGGCAGGGGATGGAGGGGGTGGTTTCAGGATAAAACTGTTCCACATCAGATTTTCAGGCATTAGTTAGATTCCATAAGGAGTACACAATCTAGATCTCTGGCATGCATAGTTCACAACAGGGTTTGTGCTCCTGTGTGAATCTAATGCCACCACTGAGCTGACAGGAGCCAGAGCTCAGGTGATAATGCTCTACCGCTGCTCACCTCCTGGTGTGCAGCCCAGTTCCTAACGGGCCACAGATGGGTACTGGTCTGCATCCTGGGGTTCGGAACCCTTGTATTAAATGTTTCACTCTTTCTTTTTGTACTTACCCTGATAGGATGTCTTGAGACTATTGGAAGAATATTTAACAAAGTTAGAAGACCTGGGTTCAAATCATGATTTTACTACTCACCAGTTGTGTGACTCTAAAAAGAGACCTCATTTACTTGATCTCCAGTCTGACTGAGATACAAACATATAACAAAGAGGATTAATTTAGGGACCAAGAGTGATAAGAAATGAGATAGTGTTTTACAAACTATACAAGATTTTCAGATGTTATTTGATGTTTTTTCCTCTTTTTTCTTCTTTAGTAGGCTTTCTAGAGGTTTATTTTACTTTTCTCCCCAAAGAACCAGCTCATGATTTATGAATTCTACTACTGTAATTTTATTGATTTTCTAATTCATTTATTATCCTTTTTTTTAATTGCTCTTTTTTTCGTTTTGTTTTGCCACTCAGTTTTTAAATTTTTAGGTTAGACATATAGTCACTTTCTTTTTCCTTATTCTTAAGTACATATATAAAAGCTACAAATTTACCTCTAACTATGCTTTTGGCTGCATTATATACATTTTTATGTCTTGTGTTTTTATTTTCTTCTTTTCTAAATAGTGTACAATTAGGTATTTTAAAAAATATAATCTTATTTGAGTTATTATTAGCATCATCCTCTACCCTAAGCACTTACTAATTGCCCTTACTGATCCAGGAGCTTTCATTGTTATTATTATGTGGAAGCTTGAATCACAGTCTCCTACATACAACTTCCTCTCTGACATTTTTTAAAACAAAAACATCATGGCTGTAAAGAAAAGTAGAGATTTTTATTTTCTTATCATAAAAGCATCAGCCATAGAATATTAGCAGCTTTCTGAATTCAGACATTTTTCAATAGATAAATTACTAGAATGTTCTTATATCTTCCTCTTGTTCCACAAAGAACTAAAGAAATCAACACTCTTGCTGAAAAGGGAAATGTTACCAGCACTACTCAATGGCCCTGACCATGACTTACGAATTAAACTCCCAGGGTCATAGTCTAAACATCAGTCGTCTTTAAGGCTTAAAACAAGATCCAATTTTTCTCTGAGACCTTCACAAACCATCTTAACACAGAGGAGTCTTTCCTTTCCCAAATAATATATTTTGCCCACAAGTCTAGGATTTAGCCCTGACTCCCAAACTAGATAGGAAGTTCCTTGAGAGTGAGACTACGTCTTATACTTCTTTCCATCCCTTCTTATACCCTCTAGCATCTCACTTCTTGAATTACATAGTATCAAATAATGCTATGATTATTTACAATTCTTACAGGACCCCTCCTGCGAGAAAGTGTAAATTTGAAATTTTGGGTCAGAGATTTAAAAACAGGCAAGTGATAAAATCAAGAGCCATCAAAACCCTTCAAAATGCTTGAGGAGAATATCTTGGATGCATGCTTTGAGGAGAAAGAATATCCCAAACATTAATGAGCTTCAGTTTTGTACAATGTGAAGAAACAAAAACAGCATTTGATATTTATGTTCTTCCAAGTATGGTGGTGATGGCAATAAGGGATACAAACAATAATGCTGTACATGTGTAGAATACTTTATAATTAACAAAACTCTCCCGTGTGAAGTCATTGGATGCTCAAGGAAAACCTGAAAGGAAAGCAAGTTAGGGACTATCATTCTCATTTTGGAAAACAGGTATTTGGGGTTCAGAAAAGATTGGCTAATCTGCCCAAGGTCATAAAGCTAGTAGTTAGTTGGAATAAAACTAAGCCTAGATCTTCATTCCCAGTCCTATATTCTTTAGGCTACCCCTACTCCAAATTGATTTGGGAACTCTTGAGATACACATTAGTCACCGACTTCAACACCTAGATATTCACTCATGAAATACCCTTGGGATAGTCACGTGCTCCGAGATTCGGGAGGTAAAAGACATAGTCTGTGTCCTCAAGGAGCTCGCAGACATGTAACCTGATCATTAAAATGTACAGAACAAAGCATAATTGCTGCAAGTGCTGTGAGAGAATTAAAATAACTCATAAGACTAGTAATAAGTAACACTTAACTGAGCACTCACTATGTGCCTGTTTCTGTCCTAAACACTTTGCATATGGAGTGGGTAACATTATGTACCACAATGCCTGGCTCATAACAAGAGCTTAAGCAAGAGCTTAAGAATTGCCAACCAACCATTTTTATTATTATATTTTTAAATGTAAAATCAAGGATTATTATCTGAAAAAAATGAATATTTAAAATTGAAATTATCCAGGACAACATAGTAGGGGAGCAAATAATCGACCAACAGGGAGAAGTTGGAGCTGGGTCCTAAAGAATAATAAAGGACTCACAGACAAGGAGGGAAGAACGTTCCAGGTAGAGCAAGAACACTCGCAAAGACTTAGTGCCTGAACAGGTCTAGGAGAGGGTGAGGCGAGGAGGGGAGGCATTGCCCTTTGGGCAGCCAGGACAATATACAGGAAAGGAAAAGGAGGTGGCCTCCAGCCAGAGAGCAGCAGAGTGGGGCTCTCCCTGTGCCTGACCCAGGCACTGAGGGTGAGGCAGTGATTTTCCAAGGCTATTTGTTTGCAGGTTACATTTTTCCTGAAAAGAATCCAAATGCTTTTGTTTTCACAGACGGCACCACAGTTTCCAAAGAAAAGAAAAAATAGACTTCTTGGTCCAAGGGCTCCCTGAGAAATATCCTAAGGGCTGTGGGCCAAGATGGTTCCACGAAGCACTTGACTCACAGCACAACAGTGTGGCAGCTGGAATCTTCTTCAGAACATATAAGGAAGTGGGAATTCAGCCACTCCTGAGGAAATTTGTAAATATAAGTAATAGGTCCTGTTAGTTCTGCCCCAACCAAACCCTCCTATTCTGAACCCTCAATTCAGAATTGAGGTTCTCTGAATATGGCCTGCAGTATGGAACCTCTGTGCCTGACAGGTCCCTCCTCCTCCTCCCTGTTTGGCATAGTCCTGGACTTCCTGTAAGACCAGCCTCAAGATTCTTCCTTTTAAGCCTTTCCTGGCAGTGGTGGCCCCAAATCCTGGCCCCAACACCAGGGTGGATGGGTAGCTTTGACTTCAGTGCTCCTATCAGAGCCATGGGCACACCTCTACTTACAGATGGAATTAAGCACCCTATCTCCCCTACCCTACCACCCCCTGGCCTCCACCTGTAAGCCAGTATCAATCAAGGTTTGGGATGTAGCTAGCAGTCCACCTGGGTACAGGTTATATATAAGGGGATGCATTATCTGTAGTGAACTAAAAAAAAAAATTAATAAAAGTCAGTCTCTTTGTTCATTGTCACATGTGCAGGTGATTCTGAATAATGTCAAGGATAAAATAGTCTCCGTCACCAGGGCAAATGTCTCTTTCTCATACCACTTGGTATTTCACTCCTGTGGATACTTCTCAGTTTATTCTGTTCAGGAAAAGACTATGCTATTAGCAATAGAATGGAACACTAGACAGAGTCTTTAGTCAGTCAAGTTAATCACTAAGACCTAGTATGTACCAGGTACCATGCTAGCCATATTACAAGCATTATCTTTGCTCTTCCCAGCAATCCCTAACCGTATGCATCTATGCATGCATCTCTATTGGGTTATTTGTCAGATGAAGAAACTGAGTCTCAATGTCATTAGAAGATTTGTCTAGGGTCCTACCATAAGGAAATTCAAACCCAGATCTGGGTAGCCCAGGGTTTGTGTTCATTCTCCTGTGCTTCCTTCCTTCCCTCTGTGAGTCCCTGGTGCTGTGCCTAGAACAGTATATCTACTCAGTACCAGGAGTTAGAATTGCAAGCCACACATCCTTTCTTTAAGGAGTCCACAGCTTAAAGCAGAAAGGAACTCATGCAACTCACCATGATTCAGTTTAGCATGTGACAAGTCGTTTTAGGAATAAAACTGGCCAACCCCCAACTACTGCAGCCTTAAAGATACAAGGGAAGAGGAGAGTTGTCAAGAGAAGTAATTAGCATTGATTGAACTTATAGCAGATGCTGTTTTGGATACCACACACATGCTCTCCTACTTGAGTCTTACTACAACCACCTCTGAGGTGGCTCTTATTATTCTGAGTTCTCAGATAGTGCTCAGACAGGTTAAGTGACTCACCTGGGGTCACACAGCAGCTAGTAGCTGGTAAAGCAGGGATTTGAGCAGAGGCATCTTAGACTCAGAAGCTCATCATCTGGCCACAGCAGCACCCTAATGAGAAGGGAGTGAACATGTCCACCCATGAGTTCTGCCCAGGGACTAGGGCATATACTGTAACCAATCAGATAAGGAAGATTTAAAAAATAATAATTTTTTGATGCTTTACAATTTACAAGATGCTTTCTTATCCATTATTGCATCCATATGAATTTGGCAAAGCAAGGACTGTCTCCATCTACAGATAAAAAACAAAACAAAACAAAACAAAAAACAGAGGCTTTAGCAAAATTATACAATTTTCCTGAGATCCAATGAATCAGATGCAGAGTCTGGAATGACTTTACCACATTTACCCCATGGATTACCACAGGTAATATACAGGTACATTTGATTAGCATCTCAGTCTTAAGGCAACCTAAAGAGGCAGGCTAGACAAGTCTAGCCTTCCCACCTTACAGACAAAGACATGGAAATCAGAGATGGTAATGAACATATTCAAGTGGTGGAACTGGAACTAGAACTCAGGCCCTAAGATGAGTACACACTTTTCATCTTTATCACATGATGTGGAAAAAAATGATTCACTTATTTGTTCAGCAGCAAACTTGGGCAGGGTTGCCAACCACCTGAGAGTGGGCTTGTCCCTAAGAGCCCTTCCTTCCTCTAATAGTTCTCAGAGCCACCACTAATGCCACCACCAAATTGTGATGTTAAAACACAATTAACTCTCTTAGACACTCAAGTCTGTTTTACCAACAAAAGGCAAAGAATGATCAAATGGTCAACTTCACCCCCAACATAACTGCATCTTAAATAAACCTGGGTTTATTCTCCCTTCTCCTAACCTTTTATAAAGTTCTCCTCCAGTTCTAAAGAAAGATATAAAATTGCTCCTCTGCAAATGAATTTCAGGCTTTCCACATCAAAACCCTATAATTACAAGCAATAAAACAACCAAAGTAAAGGCTAGAATAATTACAAAGCAAGAATATCAATTATGCACTGTCCCACCAAATTGGTTCCTGAAAAACAGAAGCTGTCATCTCTGTTGTTTCAGACACACTGGAGAAAGACAAGCCAGTATGGTGGGAAATGTCTGGGCCCGGGAACTATTGAGTGTTCCAGGAGACCTGAGGCCCAGAGAGGTTAAGTCACATGCTGAAGGTCACACAGCTCCCCACGGAGCTGAAAATGAAGACAGAATCTGAACTCAAGTCATTCTGCCTTCGCATTGCTTCCCTGCCCCTTTGGAGTAAGCTGCATGGTGCTCTACCTTCAAAGCTGACTAAGAGCAAAGCCAAGAGGCTGTAACTATGTGCTTAGAGGCCTAGAGCCTGGCTATCCCTAACTGTCCTGGGTCCTATAATCATTATGGTATAATGAATGAGAAAATCGTGAGGCAAAAGAACTTCCAGATCATCCTCTTTGATTCTGCTTTATTGTAGAAGTCAATGTCACTGTTCCACTCAGATTTCAGTGGGATTCTTTTTTACCGTTTAGCGGGTAAGGGGCTACAATGTGCCTTCAGTGGTCAGTGCCAGCAGCTGTTCTTGGGAGGACTGTCAGGTGCTGTGGCTCTCCAGCCTCGGGCAGGGAAGATGCTGAGGTTTAACTCACACTCCTGAGTCCCCAGGCAGGATCAAGCTGAAGCCGACCTCTGCAAGTGGCATCTTCATGCCATTCCCCAAATTAGAGTCAAAGTAACTTTTACATTGCAGTGAAAACAACCTTGGGATGGATGTGACAGATTCCTTTTTAAGGAATAAACACCAACATACAACCTGTTTTACACTCAAAAAATCACTCTTTGTTTTGTTTTGATTATTTAAACTCATTTAAAAGATCACATTGTTCTGACATTTTGCTCCATAAGCATTCATTTCTTGTTGACTAAAAGCAATAAAAGTCTGATCAAGGTACTCAGTCTAATTTTCTGGCTGAGAGTCCATGATCCATTCATTCATTCACAGCTGGGTCAAGCTTAGAACCGGCTGCACTGACTGATCTTATCACATCTACTAAATTATGATCTGACCTTAGCAGCCACCCTGGGAAACAACCTAAGACCTACCTTAGCACTGTCTGTGCTGTCACTCCAGCCATCTTGCTGTTCCTCTAATAGGCCCAGCTTGTTCTCACCTCAGGGCCTTTGCATCTGCTGTTTCACCTGCTTGGAACACACTTGCTTCAGACCTTCTCCCTGCTCCCCTCCTCACTGCATCAGGGCTCTGCCAAATGCCACTTCCTCAAAGATCTTTTCTTGACTTTGCCATGTAAAATGATCCATCCCCTACTCTGTCTTTTTACAGTCTTGCTCTTTCTTCACAATATTTTTTTTGCTATCTGAACTGATCTAGTGATTATTTACTTATGTATTGTCTTTCTCCTCCAGGAGAATGCAAACTCCATGAGAGGAGATATTTTACCTGCCCAGTTCACTGTTACCTAGATGGTGCCCAAAATAGCACCTGAGGAATGGCAGGCACTTGATATATTTTTTGAATAAACAAAAAATGAAAGAATAACACTTCTGTTCTTCAGCCTTTTATTTGTGAAATAAAACTTTTCCAGGGAAAGATTGCAAAGGCTTGGAAACTGGGAGGTCTTCAGCTTTAATCTCATGGGTAAGTCTCTTATGTTACCTATGGATCAAGGAATTCTCCACCTCAAAAACCTGCAGTGGCTCCCTGTTGCTTCAACAGAGGACAGTTGTCTATGAGAGTTTCCAGCCTGAGTAAAGACTCAAGGCCACTGAAATAAAATAATCTGACAATGACGTGTGTGTGTGTGTGTGTGTGTTTCATAAACATTTACTGGGTGCTTGCTAAATGTCAGGCACTCCTGAAAGACTACAAAGATGCGATTTCACCCCAACCACCATCATTTTGGTAGTAGTAGAGGTGAGATATTCAAGGAGGTCATAGATGATTAAGAGAGACTTAGGCTGGTCGCGGTGGCTCACACCTGTAATCCCAGCACTTTGGGAGGCTGAGGCAGGTGGATTATCTGAAGTCAGGAGTTCAAGACCAGCCTGGCCAACATGGTAAAATCCCTTCTCTACAAAAAATACAAAATTATGCAAGATTAGCTGGGCATAGTGGTGCATGCCTGTAATCTCAGCTACTTGGGAGGCTGAGGCAGGAGAATCACTTGAACCTGAGAGGCAGAGGTTACAGTGAGCCTAGATCGTGCCACTGCACTGCAGTCTGGGTGATAAGAGTGAAACTTTGTCTCAATTTTTTTTTTTTTAAAAAGGAGAGACTTGTAAACAACATTAAAGTGTTAGCAAATGCCAAAATATAGTTCCACATGGGTACATGAGCAAGAGTGCAAAAGGAATTCATTTCCTTCATTTGGATATAGGCAGGAGTCCAGAAAAGCTCCCTAGAGGAAGCTGCATTTCAGCTGAAGCTCGATGAACAGGGGCTCCCCGCACAAGCGGGGAGGAGCAGTAGTGAGGATATTCCATGCAGAGGAACAGCCTGAGCAAAGGCCAGGAAGGAGGAGGACACATTCTGGGAACTATAAGTGATAAAGTCAGTCCGAAGTATGGACCATGAGCTGGGGTTCAGTGAGAGACCAGGCTGAGAAGTAAGCAGGGTATTTACAGAAAAGATCCATGCTGGAATCAGGCAGACCTGAGTTCAAGAGCTGACCATGTCACAAACTAGTCAGTCAGTCCCCTCTGGGCTCAACTTCCTCAGAAGCCAATGACTAGGAGAAGTGGGCAAAGGATCACCAGCTCTCCAGTGAGGTTGGTGGAGGCATGGAGGAGGAGGAACCAGAAGCGCTGGAAAGGCTTGTTTTGTTTCAAAACAAAATACTGAAAATGTCTCCTTGCTTTAATTTGTTTTGAATCATATTTCACTTATTTTGAATTTGAAGCTCATTAAAAGAGGATGTAAGGTTTGTGTGTTTATCTGGGGTGACTTGGATTAATAAAAGAGGCAGAGAAACTCTGGGTGAGGTGACCTTAAAGTCCCCACTGATTCTCACCTCTAGCTCTAAAATGACTGACATCTGGGCATACAGGAAAAAGCAGAGAGGTGCAGTGAATCAGATACTGAACTTGAAGTCAGACCCAACTTCTTCCAACTCAGACTCTGCTACTTACTTTCTGAGCAAGTTAACAAATGTCTTGGAATGTCAGCTTCCTCTTCCATAATATGATCTTTTCCTCATAGGCTTATTGTGAGATTTGAAATAATGGATTTACAAGCAACTGCCACATAGTAGGTGCTCAACAAATGTCAGTTGAGTATACTGTCTTTGACTGTTCTCTCCATTTCCCTGTCTCTAATCACAATAGTTTCCTTGTGAATACCTACCATCTGCTGAGTGTTGTCCACAGGCTATCTCTTTTACAAGCAGAAATTAACAATTTAATTCTTTGTTGTCAGTTGAGTTCATTGAATTGCCTCAAGGCGGTTCTGACCCTCAGAATAGAGACACAATGTTAGATGGGAATTTAGGTTATGCTGCCTGGAACCACACAAGGTTTAAAATCTTTTAAAATGTAAAGTGGCTTTTTATTACTTTGGAAACCTATCTACTGCACATTTTTATTTCTAACCATTATACATTTTCCCCCTTACTTTCCACATTTAACTCAAGGTTTCAAATACAAAAGCCAAGCTTGAAATAATCATAATATTTAAGCAATGAATGTAATGACAGCTTACATTTACATGGCAGGAAGAGGTACACCCTATATTTAATAGCTTTAGCCATTTACAGCAAGAATTGTCACGGGGACCCCAAAGACAGAGGGTAGGAGGTAAATTCTGGGACTTTGACTAAAGATGTCATAGTCATAAGCTGTTTTGGAAATGATTAAATGATAAATACAGTAAATTCACCCTCAGTTCTGGGAACCCCACAGTGCAGACAGTAATTCTGCAAAAGCAGAATTACTCTGCAGAAACAGAAGTAATTATTATTATTGTTAAAAGGTCTAAACCTTAAGCCTGTGCCATTTTTGTCTATTTAGCTAGAAGGTCACTAAGTACATAGAGGAGGGAACTCAGGTATGTGGAGCATCTATTGGATACCAACTGCTCTATCACCTAAAACCTAACCTCCCTCCACATTCCATCTAAGCACTTGTAACTGGGACCCCCAAAAATATAGTGAGGGAAACCAACAATGTTGAGTATCTACAGTGTGCAAGCTGCTTTATTATATAAAATATAGCAAAATGCATGTAATGCTTCATCATATATAAGTAATGCCAGTAAGCTCAGAAAGGAACCCTTCGCCTCTGCTGAGGAGGCAGCTGTGTGTGGTGTCATTCCTGGCTGCATCCCCATTGCCTAGCATAGAGTCTGATGCATCCTGCAGGAATTAAGAATACAGAATAAGGAGCCAAATTTTTGTAGATTCAAGTCCTACTTAGTAGCTGTGTGATCTTAGATAAGTCACTTAACTTTTGTGTTCCTCAATTTTCTGCTTGTGAAATAGGATGCTCTTAACACCTCTCTCATACTGTAATTGTAGAATTAAATGAGTTAATAAGTGTCAAATGCTTAAGACAGCGCTGGCAAAGAGTAAGAGTTGCAAACATCATCACTTGTGGACTTGCTGGATGATGGGGACCTCAGCATCACCCTGTGATGTAAAGTGCAATAAACTCCCTTTTCCAGGTGGGGAAACTGAAGAAAGTACACCTGCCTGGTCATCCAGTTCTTAATTGGCTTAAACAGGATTCCCACCTAGGCCTAACTAACACTAATAACGAAACAGAACATTTAATTAGTTTTTTTTTTTAATGTCCTAGGCCTTTACAGATAGATACACATTTACTTCTCACAACAATTACATGAGGTAAGTGTCAGTAACACACATTTTTCAGATGCAGAAACTGAGACTGAGGTTAAGTCATTTTCCCAAGGTCATATAGTCAGCAAATGTCAAGTGTGGATTGTTTTGTTTGTTTTATATTTTTTTCAACTTTTGTTTTGAAACAGGATCTCACTCTGTTGCCTAAGCTGGAGTGCAGTAGCAGGAACATGGCTCACTGCAGCCTCGACTTCCTGTGCTCAAGCAATCCTTCTGTCTCAGCCTCCTATGTAACTGGGCCCACACAGGTGCACGCCACCATGCCTAATTGTCTAATTTTCTGTAGAAATGAGGTCTCACTTTGTTGCCCAGGCAGGTTGTAAACTCCTGGCCTCAAGCAATCCTCCCGCTTCTGTCTCCCAAAGTGCTAGGATTACAAGAGGGAGCCACTATACCTGTCCCAACTTCTATTTTAGAACTGGGGACACATGTGCAGGTTTGTTATCTAAGGTATATTGCCTAATGCTGAGGTTTGGAGTATAATTGAACTTGTCACTCAGATGGTGAGCATAGCACCCAAGACATAGTTTTCCAGCCCTTGCTGTGCTCCCTCTCCCCCTAACTCTAGTAGTCTGCAGTGTCTATCCTTTCCATGTTTATGTCCATGCGTAGTCACTGTTTAGCTCCCACTTATAAGTGAGGATATGTGGTATTTGGTTTTGCCTGCTTAGTTCACTTAGGATAATGGCCTCCAGGTGCAGGCGTGTTGCTGCAAAGGACATGATCTCATTCTTTTTATGGCTGCATAGTATTCCATGGTATATACGTGCCATATTTTCTTTATCCAACCCACCGTTGACAGGCATCTGAGTTGATTCCAAGTTTTTGCTACTGTGAATAGCGCTTCGATGAACACAGGGATTCAGGTGTCTTTCTAGAAGAACCATTTATTTTCCTTTGGGTATAGACCCAGTAATGGGATTGCTGAGTGGAAAGGTAGTTCAACCCTGGATTATTTGAGAAAACCCAGGCCAGAGAACCTGAATGTCCTCTACATGGAAGAAGAGGGCCACTGTCCCTGGAACCTGAAATTCAGCCAGCTGAGCTGCAGATCTGGCTGGCATTCCTGTGGCCAGGACTAGGAACGGAGGCTCTACGAGGACTGGAGATTGAGGCTGGGGCTCTAAGGCCGCGGTGGGTCAGTCGGCCTGGAATAGGGGTGTGGCCCGCAGCGCCAGTTTACAGCGCCCGCCTGAACCGCGGGGAGGAGCAAGAGCAGAAAGTGCCGCGAGCGCTCGCACCGAGGGAACCCCGGCGGCGCCCCGCCTTTGCCGGCGTCTGGGCTCCGCGTCCGCCGCCCTCCCCAGCCGCTCGCCCGCGCGTCCCTTTCGCTTTTAACCCCAGCCGCGCTGATTCCCGGCGATTACTGAGAATCGCCCCCACTTGGTTGGCTGAGTGACGAAAATCAGCAGTAGCTGTCCGAGGGAACCTATTCGCAAACAGGGGCCCTCACCCCAGCGGAAACACCCTAAGCTTGAGCCCAGAAATCTCAGTTACCCCCCCATCCCCCGCTCCGACTCTCACTCTCAGTGGGACTTGTCCAGGTCTCAGTTTGCCCATCTGCGCACACGGTGTGAAGAATTTCTGGGCAATCGAAAAACAGGGAAACAGCCCAAAATAATTTTGATCCGAAGTAACTTTGAGAGTTTTATAGTCTAATTAATTATTGTTTTAGTAAGGATCGGTACGTTTTCATGCAAAAAGGAGTAAAACCGTCACCCAGGAAAATTCGCCTGCGGTTCCTCTGTGGTTCTAGGTGCCCTATGTGACACCCCCTCCAAGGAAGCGCTGCAGGGTCCTTTTCCGCTCCCGTCGGTCTCTTGACCTGTAACTCGTGCGTGTATTTGATTCTTCCCGTTAGTAGTTTTACAATCTCGGTGACAACAGGTTGGATGGGGAAAGACTGGGTTTTGCAGCCAGACATTGGGTTACAATATCTTGCTGTACCATTTTTTAAAATTATTTATTTTTTGCTTGTGGGACCTTCGTCAAGCCATTTAAACGTGCGGAGCCTCAGCCTCCCTTCTATGATATGGGAAGAAGGAGTCTCCCTGCGGGGTTTCTGGGAAGATTCGGGCTGCTGTCTAGGGCCTACCACGTGCAGAGTGATCAGTGAAGAAGGGTGCTCGTGGGTGGGCACTCCAATGGTCTGAGCCTGGATTTCTCCCTCCTGCTCCTCCCGGGCTACCCGGCCCTGCGCGAGGGCTGGGGCGTGGCCGGCTCCGAGCCTCCAGAGGACTGCGCAGCGGCGGTGGCACGGGTTCCCGCCTCCCCCGCGGCCCGGCGCTGCGGGCGGGACCTGCGGCGACCTGTAGGCGGAAGGCTGTGGCTTTATTTACACAGAGGGCAGACGGTGGAGGCTGGCCTTGTAAGGAGGAATCGCTGGCGGGCCTGTGGGGGAGGCCAGGAAAGGCGGCCTTCGCCTGATAGGAATCTGTGAATAAATACGTGAACAGAAGAATGCATTGAAATTCCCTCCTAGGATCACAGAAACGCGTTCCAAAGGCAGCCTTCGGAATCTGCCCACTCGTCCCCATCCCATTTGAGGCTCAAATGATTCAAATGAGTTACTGCCAGGCCACGCCTCCTGCCTCCGAGACCCCACCGTCCTGGGGCTGCCTTTGAGGCACGACTTCAGGGCTGGGAGTGAGATCGGGAGCTAAACAAAGGGAAAGGGAACCCCGCTTTGCTGAGCACCTGCTATGTGCTAGGCACCTTTCCTATGTCATTTCATTGACTTTGATTCCCACAACGCTTTGGGGTAGGCACTGTCTTCCCACTTTCGTCTGGGAAAACTCTGGGTCAGATAGAAGTCACTCGCCCAATAAAAAAAACGTGTAGGTGGAAAAGCTTGGATTCAAACACAAATCTGTCCTGGGCGCCTTTCATGCCACCGCGGAGCCCGGAGGAGGCGCAGAGGCCAGGAAGAGAAAGCATGCTGGCGAGGGCGGGGGAGCGGCGCCGACTGCCCTGCTGTTTCCAGGCACCACCCCTTCCCGCGGTGTCCTTCGCCTGCCCACTGGATCGCCAAAGCCTCTTCCAGCTCCATCCGTCTGGTGTCAGGTCATTCGCCTCCGCCCGGCCCGCTCACTCGCCTGATTTAGCAGCAGGAAGCCCTACGCCCAGCGATCACCGACCCAGAGCCCCTAGTCATGTCGTAGCCAAAACCAATGTAGTCTGGGCGGACTTACAGGTGCACTCAGGGTGCGTATTTCTCCTGCCTCCGCCTGAGTCCCGGCTCTGCATCCGGTCCTGGAGCAAAGGAAACTGGTCCAGTTACCTCTTTTCCCGGCAGCCCCACCCACGCCCACCCTCTGAGGCCCCAAACGGGTTTCTTCACTTTCCCTGGCCCAGCTCCTGCCCGGGGGTGAGGAAGGAAGCCGGTTGCTCAATGTGCCGGAGGCTCGTTCTGGTTCTCAGGCCACTTATCGACCAGCCAATCAATCAGTCAGGCGGGCCCCAGCTCAAGCCACCCTGCAGGTACGGTGACTTGAGCACCTAGAACCACTCAGCAAATCCTTAGGCGTCCTCACGCAACACAACACGTGGGCTCTGTCTGAGGTCCCACGGGGAAAATGAGCTGGATGAAGCAGGGCACTCCAGTCCTCTGGGTTCATCCTGCAGGCTTGCCCCAGGGCGACACACTGACCTCTTACTGGGCCTCCATCACATGCACCCAGTGACCTTGGAAGAATTTCAAGCTTCTTTGCTTTTAGGCCTCTTGGCCAAGAGGAGAGCATGGGCAGAAAATTCAGACTGTGACAGGAGGAATTCATTTACACATATTTATTGAGTGGTAGCCATTGCACTAGACCCTTGGGATACAGGAACTAGACACAGTCCCTGCCCCCAGGAGTCCCCATCTAGTGAGGAGTCAGACAGGTAATGGGTCATTTTAATAGGACGCCCTGAGCCATTTCCCGAGTGCATCTGGGAGAAGACCCTAAGATGGTGGGGTGAGAAGTAGGGTGACATCTGAAAAGACTTTCTCAGACTCCAAACACTACCCCTTTCCTTCCTTCTTCCATCTTTCTACACTCATTTCTGGAGTACCTGCAACATGCTAAGAGATCAGGGAGCAGGAGGTGGTTTTCAAAGGAGAACAAGTCATGGTATCACAGTGTTGTGGTTAAAATGCCAGCACTCCAGCTATAGCCACTTATTCTGTGCCCATGGGTGATTCACATAATCTCTCTGACCCTTGGTTCCTCTATCAGTAAAATAGGGATAATTGATAATACCCACTTCACAGAACAAGGCCTGGCACAGGGTAGCCATTAATGAATGTAATCTTATATTATTTTGTGGTGGTTCACACTTTCTGTTTCTTACAACAACCCCATGTGGCTGGCAGCACAGCCATTTCACAGATGAGGAAACAGACTCAGACAAATTAACTCGATGGCCGACGTCTTATACATTTTCAAGATCAGGATACTGGGGAAGGATGGCCTCCTGAAATGGGGGGATATTATGACCTTCACCTGCCCTCCCTGAAACCCCAGATGACTGGTTGAGGCTGAATCGTCTGGGGAACTTCCTCTGACCTAAATCCAAACACCAGCCAGAAGATACAAACATCCACACCCTCACCGTTTTTGCCCCAACTTGTCTTCATGCCAGGGGATTTCTCTTTCAGGAGGTACATTTAAAAAGGGGGGAATTATATGATAATTAGACACCTACTGTGTGGCAGACATTACACAAGGCATGCTTGTGTGGGTTATTTTATCTTATGTGAGCCATTTTATGGGGACAGGGAAAAGAGCAGGATGATGGAGGAAGAGGAAAGAATTGACTTTTTCCAACCGCTCTCCATAATAAACCTTCACACAAGCACATATAACCGTGAGTGTTCTTTCTAAAATGAAAATGTGATCATACTCCAACTCCTTTGCTTAAAATTTCCCAGTAGTCTCCCCGTGTTCACAACAAAGTTGACACTGCACAGACATGCTCAGCTAGCCACGTCATCACGTCCGCTGTGCCCTCTGACCTCCTGACCTTTGCACATGCAGTTTCTTCTTCCTAAAGTGCCCTTTCCAGCTCCCCACTTCCTTTCTTACTTTTACTTGGTTAAATCCTATTCAACCTTCAGCCCTCAGCTTTAAATGTTACTTCCTCTAGGAAGCCACCTTGTCCACTCAGACAGGAATAGCCTCCTGCTACATACTATGCTCTATACATACTATTCTCTGTTATAAGTACCTGTTTAATAGTGTCCCACTAGGTAATGTGCTCCTTAGGGTCAGGAACTATGTCCTCTTCCCGTGTCCTCAGCACTAAGCATCTTATGACTCCTAATAGGCATTCAATAAATGTTTAGTAGATGGACGAGAAGAGGTTGAGCATAAAAATGATCCCCATTTAACAGAAGAGAAAACCAATCCCAAGGATGGGGGAAAATGCCTATCTAAGGTCAGATAGCTGGTTAACGAAGGAGTGAAGCCTCTCTAAATCCACTCAGCATTGTTTCACTATTTCATTTATATTGAAGATTACACAAACTTCTAAGTTCTGTCATCGAAATTGTTATCATCACTATCTTTCAACATTGCATAGAATAGGACCTGGGTCCTAATAATGTAATTATTATAAATACCAATTATCAGGTCTATAGTTAGTCCTGGGTCCTGATTTTAGGTTCCTGAGACACATTATACCTCATGACATCTTCCAGATGCCACTACTGTGATGTCTCTTCAACAGATGAGAAAGCTGATTCAGAGAGATTAAGTGATTTATGCAAGGATCCAGAGCCTTCAAACCCAAGTACTCTCCAACTCCTAAGCCCAGGTTCTTTCCACCTTCCTGTGCAGCCCCCTGGCATGGCTTAGAGCCGACTTCTTTTGTGGCCACACATCCCATCTGGGCCTCAGTTCCCTCTCTGACAGGATACAGATGAGACCCCACAATCTCTAAGGGTCCTCTGGGCTTGGTCCAAATGTCATACCAACACTGGCATTTTTCTCTGGCCACTTTTCCCTTCTTCCCTTAGGTTCCAGCATCTGCACAGGCTCCACCTCTGGAGAAAAGACCTGGCAAGTGAAGCCATCGTTGTTCTAAGTAAGTGGCCACCTTGAGAACTGGGCAGGTAGGAGCAGGTCCTCCCATCCACAGGTGTCTCAACAAACAAACTGTTTAGCAATTACACACACCCTTTGCCAGAGCTCCCACGGTCTTTCTGGACTCCAAAGAACTGCTCCCAACTCTAGGGTCACTCACTGTCAGGTCTTCCTTCGGGTGCTTGTATTGATTTATTCATTTAACAAATATTTGAGCACCTATTGCATGCCTGACATAGTTCTTTTCACTAACGATGTTCCCCTTGGAGCCCTGGAACTTCTTCAACTGTCTGAGACGAGGAAGTTCTTCCAAACAGTCTTATACTAGACTAGAAGTTCCATGAGGGCAGGAGCTACATCTGTTTTGTTTGTTATTCTATCCATTACCTAGCACTGTGTCTGACATGTGGTAGGTCTCATTAAACATTTGTTGGATGACTGAGCGGGTAACTATTAAATGATGCATTTATCTCCAAAATGTTGTATCTAATCCTCTACTTTGAGAAAAGAATCATGGCATTTAGAATCAAAAGGGACCATTGGGGGGAAAAAAAAAAGCTATCCTAATTCCCTCATTTTATAGAAAGGGAGCCCCAGAGAGAAGAGATACAGAGTTCAGGGCAGAGTCTGGAGTACACTCCAGGCCTCTTGACTTTGGCCTAAGCACCTTCTCGGAGTTGGGACCCGGCTCCAAAACCCTAAACATATTCTCATCTCATTCTCACAGCAGCCATCTGGGGCAGGGGAAGGAGAAAGGAAGCACTACCTTTGCCAAATGACAGGAGAGAAAACTGAGGCTCAGAGATGTGAAGTGGAGTGGCTTCCCAACCCCAGGTCATATAACCAAGAATCTCAGAATTTCTCCTCATTAACAAATGCTCATTCCACCCATCTCCCTTCCCACTGCTTGCTGTTTTCAAAAGTCTTAAAAGAGATGTGAAAGGACAAGTCCTAGAGTTGCAAAGACCTTCCTCTTTGTTATTCATTCTGCTTCTGAAAGGCTTGGTCAATCCCTCTGCCCATCATAAAAAATTAAGTTCATTCAGACATTCATAATTGCCATCCATTCTTAAAGGGGGCTGGTGGCCCAAACACTTGCCTCAGAGGCCACATGTTCTCCAGTGACACTGAGGACATCTTTTCCTTTCTATGATGGCACTAGGTGAGCAGGGACCAGGGGTCTTTGGGAGACTGTTAGACCCTATCTCAAATCTCAGAGGGCCCTCTAGACTCCATACACACTGGGTCTGTCTGACTACAGGCTCATCCAGGCCACAGGTCCCTGCCTCCATATCGTGGCTGGTGCCACCTCAGCAGCCTCATACTAGAGTGATGGGTATAGGGGAGTGAGATATGTCTTGAAAGAGGCCAGGTACCTCAGGAAAAGAAGAAGAAAACGGGCCAAACGAGAGCAAGAGTAGCAATTGTACCCTCCGGACAATGACACCCGAATGACCTGGAGTGGAGATTTTTATCTCTGGGGCAAAGAATCTTAGTTACTCAGGAATGAAAAGATAATGCCTTTCTTTTTCTAACAGAGGAGAGGCAGGATCAGTATGCTGTCATCCTATTTCATGATTTAAAGATAATTTACAACTATATTAAAAGATTGAATGTCCCACCAATAACTTTAAAATGCCAGTGTGGCCTGCTGTTGGACAGCACAGAGCAGGAACCATTGAGCTGCTCCACACCTGCTAAACAATCTTGAGCAAATCACCTGACCCTCCTCAAGCTGTCTCCTGGGCTGAACAGTGGCACTAATGGGTAAGGGTGTGTGAGAATTAAATGATGTCACAGATGTAAAGCACCAAGCACCATGCCTGGCACACAGGGGGCTAAACAAATATTGCTTTTTTTTTTTTTAAATAATGGGGAATGAATTATGCTTTGGAAATCAAATAGTCACGGAAAAATCCAGTCCCCCCTGCCCTCCTCCCTCAGCAAAGTAAAGTTTCACTAAGGCTTAATAGACCCATTTCCCAATAGTTTCTTCAAGGACCAGCCCTCACGCTGTGTGACTAGCCTCCCACACAGTGGGTTTGTATGCTTCCTTTCCTATTCTCCTTGAGCCAGGCCTCGCCAGCAAAAATGCATCTAGCCACTCAAAACGCCCTCATTACAACTCACCCAGCAGGATTCCCACATGCCAGTTGGCATGTGCACACATATACTAAAAATGCATGCAATGCGATGCAGCCCGATAAAGCGTGTGGCTCCTTTCCATATACACTCAATGAACGGTATAGCAGAGGGGAAAGAGCAGGAGCTGTGGGGCTGGATGGGTGTGGGTTCAAAGCTATTTCCTTCTTTTAACAATGGTGTGATCTTAAGCAAGTCTATAAATCTTGGTCCCTTTCCTCCAAAAGATGGTAATTATAATACTTAGCTTTTGGTCTTGTTGTGAAGATCAAATAAAATAATGTGTATAAAATAATGGTCTGATATGCTACAGGTGCTTAAAGATATTTATTGCATAAAATGTCAAAAATTTGAAATAAGAGGAAAGAAGGGAGAGCCTAGCCCTGAGCTCACCTTCTAATATGGTGTTTTACCCAGTGAAGTGGTGTCTTCTGTTTCCACCCTCCTTTGGGGCCATTTGCTTCCGACACTAAGACTTGATCTAAGCTGACCTTGCTCTGTTATTAAGCTGTTTTCATTTTGCCTCAACAGACTTGACAGTACACTGAGAGTGAATGCCATGTTTCCCATCTATGTCCCCCCACCTCCATCCCAAATGCCCAGTGCACAGCCGGGGACAGCAGGGATCCTCAATAAGACCCAGAGAAGACAAGGGGACTTCTTTTCACCTCAAAGCTCTTTTCATGCCCTCACTCCGGCCCTTCTTCCCCTGCCTCTTTAGGCCTGGTTGGGTTAGATAGCCAGCAGTGAACAGAAAGAGTAGGGACAGAGAAGGGTATAGGAGAGCCACTTCAGAGGTGGCTGGCATTTTGGAATGGAAAACAAAACAAAAAGCATTACAAAAAGAGAAACTCCACCGCCCCCACTCCTGCTCCTTCCCTCCTCATTCATCTGTCAAAATGTCACATAAAGAAGGAAGAAGATAAAGTGAAGCAGTCCATACCTGAGACAGATTAGAATTTAAGAATTATATGGGCAACTATTTTCCATAATGCAGAGAGCTTTTGACCAGCTTTGTCCTATTTTACCTGCACACCATCTTAGTGAAGAAGACATAGCTACCATTCTCAATAGTGAAACTGAGGATAAAGAAAGTATAGCCATTTGACTGAGATCACACAAGAGAGAAATACCAGATATAGGATATAGAGAGAAAGGAGAGGGAGACTTGAGACACAGAGAGACAATAGGGAAGACCCTGTGAAAACGGAGGCAGGGAATGGAGCTGTGCTTCCACAAGCCAAGCAACACGAGGAGTCGCCAGAAGCTGCAAAAGGTAGACAATGGATTCTTCCTTAGGGCCCTCAGAGAGAGCGTGGCCCTGACAACACCTTCATTTCAAGTGCTTTACCTTCTAGAACCATGAGAGAATACATTTCTGTTGCTTTATGCTGCAAAGCTTGTGGTCATTCGTTACAGCAGCCACAGGACACCAATAGCAGTAGAAACTATGCCTCTCGCTGACTTGATGCCCCATCCACCCCCTGAATCTTCCACCTGACTATACACATAGTAGGGCTTCTATAAAAGCCCTTATGAGGGACTGATTATGAAAGGCCTTGTTATGAGCTATCCTCTGTTTTCAGCTGGGTTACCTATCCTAATGGTTGACCAAAGCCAAATAAATTTCATGAAGACAGCACAGTCAGGTGCATCAGTGAGCATGGCAGGTGGCTAGCATCTACTGAGTGCTCATCCTGGGCTAGACATTCTACCCATGCTGTTTCACTTAGGTTTCTTTCACTCAACCCATGTTATTGAGCACCTGTTTTCAAGTAGGTCTATTTTACAGAGGAGGAAACTGAAGCTCAGGGAGGGGTGGTAACATGCTTGAGATCTCATAGTGAACAAGTGGTAGTGTCACGACTGGAACTTTGGACTCCCAGTGTTATTTTTCACTTTAGTCAGCTATCATGGTTTATGACGTGAACAGAATTAAGACAGAGAGCAAGAAGGGAAGGGAGAAAAAGGGTGGAGAAGAGTGATTCAGTCCTGGCAGACATTGTGCTTTTGTTTTCATAGTCTGGGAGCAATTAGGCAGCACACCTCTGACTTTCAATTTGTTGTGGTAGGGCTAAATTTAAACCTTGAGTCATCTTTTTCTGTGATCGATATGTATCTATATGAGCAAAATTAATCATATTGTAAAGCTGCCATGGGAATTCTAGATAGCATTGCAACTATGGTACAAAGCACAAGCATGAAAGCAGGCACGCCACTGCCGCAGATGAAACAGCATTGGTCCCAAAGGCATGCGTGTGAATGGCCCCTGGGCAGCTACCTAATTCTCCTCATTGCCCTGGTTTGGTTAAGATAAATGCTAATCAGTGAGCCATCCAGGGCTCAAATCACCTGGCGCATCAGTGCAGGCTCTTCCTTGTCATTTCATAAAGGGGCCACACATTCATAAAATCCAGCAAGTATTTATTGAGCACTTACTGTGCTCCAGGTTCTGGGAACACAGCAGAAAACAAAACCAAGTCTACTCTTATAGAGGTGACATTCTACTCACAGGAGAGAGAAAATTAAAAAACAAATGAGTAAGTATCTAATATGTCATCGATAAGTGAAAAGAGGAAAACTAAAATGGAGGACTGGAAGTGCTTGGGGGTGTTTTTCTACATTAAGTCATCAGGGAAGGCCTTTCTGATATGGTGCCATGTGGGCAGAAGCCTAAGGAAGTGAGAGGATGAAGCCTACATATATCTGGAGGACAAGAGAACTATATATGTATGTATGTATATGTATGTGTGTGTGTGTGTGTGTGTGTGTGCACGTGTATATATGTATGTATATGCGTGTGTGTGTGTATATATATATACACATACATACATATATATGTATATATATATATGCACACACACACGCATATATATACATACACACATACACACACACACACACACATATTTGGTCATATATATGTATACATATATATGACCCCAAACAACAATGTGCTTGGGAAGTTCCAGTAACAACCAGAAGGCCTTTGAGGTTGGAGCAGACTGAGCTAAGAGGGAGATCAGAGAGTGCAGGAAGACAGAGAGTGCAGAGCCTTGCAGGCCATGGTGATGAGAAGCCACTGGAGGGAGTGGCACAGAGGAGCAGCAAGGTCTGGTTCCGTTTACAGAAGGACTTCCCTGCATGGAGAACCAAATGACAGGGACTGATGGAGGCAAGGAGGCAGGTTAGAAAGTTGCTGCCACAATCCAGGACACAATGGATGGTGACCTGGACAGAGGGCCTCAATCACAGTGGATAGATGTTGACCAAAAAGGGAAAAGAAAGGAAAGTGTTATGAAAAGGGAGAAGGAAAAAAGTGGAAAGGAGAACAAAATGGAGTACAAGAGAAAAAAAATGTATTTCACACATCAAACAAGAATTTGGTCACCGATTATTAAAGGTAAGACCCTAGGATGGGAATAAGGGGAAAAAGAACCAACCTTCACTGGATCCCTCCTGTGTGTTACTGCTGCACAGGTCTCATGTGTCCTACCTCATGATATCACAATCATTTTAGGTAGGAATCAGGAGCCTTGATTGGGTAAATAACAAATCTGAGGCCCAGGAAAGGTATATAGTTTTTCTAAGGTCACACAGCCAATGTAGGAGTGCTGGAATCCAAATCAAGGCATTATCTAAGTCCTAAGTCTGCTCTTTCTAAACCTCATTCTGGCTGAGCGCAGAGAAGTGTATAGACATGGTTCCTGTCTCACAAACCTCTGTGGCATAGAATAACCTCATGAGATGAAAACTGTTATTATCTTTATTTCTAGAAATGAAAAAAACTGATGCTCAGAGAGGTTAAGTGACCTGCCCAAGTCAGAGTAGTGGGTAAGTGACAGAACCAAGATTCAAACTAAACAAACAAACAAAAAACAGCTTCAAACCCTGGTCTAGCTTCATATATCTTAACTACTACTCGGTATCATCATATGATATAGTTGTTCTGAGATTTAGTATACAAAGTAAACTTTATTTAGACTTCATTTACAGACAAATGGCAGGTATGAAAGGAACCAAGTCATCTAAGTCCACTACTACTCTAAGTCTTCCTGAAGAATACACATACGGACACGTACCACACATTTATTGACATATATACCTACACATATAGATATGGGCACACTCATAAAGTACACGAATATGCAACATTTCAAAGACAATTACTTCCTAAATTATCTTCTTTATCTGAGTCTCTGAAAATTAAGTCATTTACCCAATTATGAATTGCCAAAGCCATCTTGTCCATTCCCAACAAGTAGACAGGGGTGGTCTTCAAAACTTCTTTAAAAATCTACTAGAAAACTCTGTTAATTTCCTTCAGCAACTAAGGGAAGGAGGGTGGCTGGAAGGCTGACATCTCAAACACGCATCCTTTACCAATAGAGAACTCCACAAAACACCAACTCCTAATGCCTTGCTTGTTCTCTGGAAATACAGATTCAGCCTCACTATAATTCAGTTCTAAACATCAGAAAGACAATATCTCCTGTTGAGAGATGCTGTAGTGTAGATAAATTTGTAGAAACTAAATTTGTCCACTGACAGTCCTGAGTTCTAAGCCTGTTCCCACCTCCTCCTAGCTAGCTCTGTGACCCCAGCGTGGTGACTGGGTTCTCTCATAAACAAAATAAGAATAATATAATTCCTACTTCTTGAGCAATCATGAGGATTATAAAAGATTTCTTAAATAAAATGTCAAGCACAAGGTTGATGTTTAATAAATCTTCAGCTTCCCTCCTGATTCCAGTAAAGAGGCTGATGGAGGACAAAGTTCATAGTTTTGACCTTTTCCCTACAGGGTAGAGAATCACTAACTTCCAACCAATAGAACCTGTAATTACTATCCTTGGATACCACAGGAAGGAGTTTAAAAAAAAAAAGTCAGATGTTTCCATGCATAAAGACAGGCCCAGGCATCATTACCACGTTGCTAGGTGTTGTTAAGCCACCCACCTAGCCACAGAGTGGGCAGCAATTAATGTAATTAGTGCAGTGATGAGTGTCCTCCACAATGATAAACAGCTCAGCCCTGCAGAACTTGACAGACCTGCTGCTGCCCAGGCTCCTGACCCTGAACTTCGACATGGGGAGTGATGTAGTGTAGTTTAATGGAAAGAAGGCAGGCTCTGAGTCTGATGGAACCAGATGTAAATCCTTTCTTTGCTGATATCTAGCTGTGTGACTGAGGGCAAGTCACTTCACCTCTCTGAGCCTTAGTTTCCTCATCTGTCAATGGGTTTATTAATATTCTCACGGGGTTGTTATAGTTACTTTCATCATCATCATCATCACAGAAATAGCGAAAGGTGGAGAGCTGGAGCAGCCCATTTCTTTTTCTCTGGTTAAACTCAGAGGGCAAACCTCTGATTTGATGGCTTTAGGGAAACAACTAGAGTTTGAGATAGAAAGAATATTGACACCCAGATAAAAAAAGGAGAGGAAATGCTCCTTGATTTGATTATTTAAGATAATGTTATAAATAATTAACACAAGTGTTATCAGAAAAACTACTGCTTACATAAAACAGACGCAACACAGCAATCTGGCTATTGGTAATAAAAGCATGAAACCTGCTCCTAAACTTTGGATCTAGCCATTCCGTTCTGAAAATTAATACCCTCACAAATGAAGTAAAATAAGCCAAAGGTTATGATTTTCTCTCTCTCTCTCTCTCTCTCTCTCTGTGTGTGTGTGTGTGTGGTGAAGTTATTGATAATCATTAAGAATTCACTAATTCATCCAATTGGTAGTTGCTGAGTGCCTGTAGGTACCAGATAAAGACCTTGAGTGTGGACAAATACACACACACACACACACACACACACACACACACACCATTAGGATTCACTGAAATGAAGGCTCTGAAAAAGGTCTATAAAAGTAGAGGGAATCAAGGGAGGAGAGAAACCAATTGGACTACTGCTAAGCAAAACTCAAGCATTATTTCTGAGACTGACAAGGAAATGAGCCATATAGAGTCTTGGAAATGTGCATGTGAAACAAAAATGAAACAAATAAAAAAAAGAAATGAAACAAAGAAAAAAAGAAAAATTGTCTCAGCACTCTGAGAATGTCAGAGCTAGAAAGAATCTCAGAGAACATTCAGTTTGGAAGTTCTCAATCCTTTCCCTGAAGACCTTGTGGCAAATGAGGCTCACACAGCCTAACAATTCAGGCAGAGAACAATTAAGTTCTGGGTAATAATAACAAAAATTCCCAGCCTATAGCTGTCACTCCACCATTTTCTCTTTCACCTGAGAAAGCTTCAGTATACCAGGGAGTGAAGCTATTAGAGGAATAACTTTGAATCCACTCTAATTTGTTTAATAAAATAAGGGTTAGGAGTCCACACCACATTGAAAACCAGTGATCTTACACAAGTTTTCATCAGTGGAGAAGCTGAGGCCTCAGGTGACCTATCTACCTGTCATACCAGCACATACATCTTGCTCAATTGGTATTTGTTGAATAAGTATCTGTGAATGAGCAGGCAAATGAGATGACGTGACCAAGGTTACCCAAATTGCATATAGCTGGTAGCATATGCTTATTAAAACTTAGGGATTGGAACCCAAATGCCTATCAATGATAAACTGCATAAAGAAAATGTGGCACGTATACACCATGGAATACTATGTAGCCATAAAAAAGAAGGAGTTCATGTCTTATGCAGGGACATGGATGAAGCTGGAAGCCATCATTCTCAGCAAACTAACACAAGAACAGAAAACTAAACACTGCATGTTCTCACTCATAAGTAGCAGTTGAACAATGAGAACAGATGGACACAGGGAGGGGAACATCACACACTGGGGCCTGTCAGGGGATAGGGGGCAAGGGGAGGGAGAGCATTAGGACAAATATCTAATGCATGCACGGCTTAAAACCCAGATGATGGGTTGATAGGTGCAGCAAATTACCATGGCACATGTATACCTATGTAACAGACCTGCACATCCTGCACATGTATCCCAGAACTTAAAGTAAAAAAAAAAAATTCTTAGGGATTGGGAGAGTGAATTTAGACCAAAGTACCTAGAAATGCCTGTTCTTATATTCCTTTCTTAAATTTGCTCAGGCCTAACATAAGAAATGAAACGATGGCCTAGCTGACATAGTGGTGTAGAGTTCAGTAGGCAGGACAGAGAGGCCCATGGTAATAACCTGGCATGGAGTGCTAGAATCCTCAAGACATGGGAGGTAAATGTCTGGTCTCCAGTATGCAAAACCCCTGATAGAGGACTGCACATATAGTGACACTTTAACTGGCAGTCAAGGAACAAAGATTCTTTTAACAAAACCGGCCAAGTGCCGACCCATAGGGCAAAGTCCTCAACACCTGACCATTGTTGGTGGCTCTTTCCTGCCTGGGATGGTTCCCATCTCTCCTCCAACTGGAATGCCTCTCACACTACCCTCCTTCTGCCACTTTCAGCGTTTATACCATTTATCTACATCCTCTCCTCAGGGAGGCCCTATCTGATCATTCTCTTTAAAAAATATCCCCACTGTTATTCTTCTTCAAAACCAGAGGATATTAGAGATCTTCATGATCCATAGGCTCTATCGTTTGCCAGCTGTTTGGTCAGATAATGTTTACATATTCAACTAGTCCAAGAGTTACGTCCCAGGGAAAACATAGTTCTAGGTTATAGGCAATTCCCACCTAGTTCTTTTCACTCATAACACATATTGCTCCTTGTTATTTTATATTGATTTGTTGACTTATTGTCTCTATATAACAGCTATTATACTAGCAATTCCTGTTAATATTTATTGGGCATTTACTGTGTCAGGTACTAATCTAAGTACTTTACTTATCAATTCATTTAACATTCACAATACCTCTCTGAAATAGGTTGTCATGAGCCTCATTTGACAGCAGAGAAAACTGATATCCAGAAAGGGATTCAGCCAAGTTCATATAGAGTAAAGGACAGAACCAAGTATCAGACTGAGGAGATCTGGCTTCAGAGGTTAAGCACTTAAACTGCAGGCAATATGGAAGCACCATAAAAGCAGATTTCATGTCTTTTTTTGCTCAGCACTTTATCCCTAGGACCTTGCCTACTGCCTGCCATGGAATAGGGGCTCAATGAAGGAAGAAAGGAAGAGAGGGAGGAAGGGAGGGAAGGAGGAAGGGAGGGAGGAAGAGAAGTGGGAGGGAGGAAGGGAGGAAGAAGGGAAGGAGAAAGGAAGAAAGGGAAGGAAGGAACAAAGAAAAAGAAAATGGGAGGGGGGAAGAAAGGAAAGGACAGAGGACAGGAAGGAAGGACAGGAGAAAGGAAGGAAAAGAGGATGGGAGAGAGGAAGGAGGAAAGGATAAGAGGAATGAAGAAAGGGAGGGAGGACAGGAATGAAGAAAGGAAGGGAGAAGGAGAACAGGAATGAAAGAAACAAAGGAAGGAGGGAGGGAGGGGGGAGGGAGGGGGGAGAGAGGGAGGGAGGAGGAAGGGAGGAAGGGAAGGAGGGAGGGAAAGAAAAAGGGAGGGGAGGAAGAAGGGAGAGAAGGAAAAAAGGAAGGAAGGAAAGAAGGAAGGAGAATGAAGGAGGGCTGAGGAGGATGTGCTGTGAGCTCCATCATGTCCCTCTCCTGGGTAAAGTGAGGCTGAGACCCACTGAGCAGTCCTTGTATCACTTGGGAGCAACAGAGATGCAGAAGATGGTGCTGAATGAAATACTGTCCCTGTCCCAGAGGAATGTCTCCATCCTGTCCTCATGGTGGTCCAGTGGATCTGATGCCCTCAGTGAGGTCTGAAACCTCTTCAGTGGGTCCAGGATTTTTCTCAACCTACAAAAGGAAGTTCAACTGCAATGCAAACATCCTGCTCTGGGGCCTCTGTGCTGGGCCTTCAGGGCACATGCAGGAATATGACAGAGCCCTCTCTCAAGGAGCTCACAAGCTAGTGAAGACAAGGAAACCTAAAACCAAGGAAGGGAGTGGACAGTAGCGTGGTCGGGCTGGAAAGGGAGGGAGGGACAGAGGGAGAGACCCACAGTTCTTGCTGAATTCTATCTCTGAGAGTCATTGCTTATTCTGCTCATGAAGCCTGGGATTAGTTGAGAGCTGCAACCCCTCATCTGTATATGTGGACTGCTCTGCTACATACGTTACCCTGTAACACATGTTACTGTGAAACAATGCAAGACTGATAACTAGAGGAATAATAGTACAATAACATGCAAGCTGCTAGATTTTTCCCAGGATGTCAGAGACTTGTTGCACCAAGGAGCAGCAGCTGAGCAGAAGGTACACTAGCATGGTTGAATACATTGCCACAGAGAGACGGATAGTGGGAGTACTGGACATGATGCCTTTACCCACCCCAGCCCCATCATGCTGGGCCCTTTGTCTACATGCTTCTTCTTGGAAGACCTTTCGGCATGGTGCTTTCCCATCTTTGAATATTTGCCCTTGGCGCTACAACTAAGCAGCCTCATCCTTTCCTTAAGCCTTCCATCAAGCAACCTTCACTAGTTTTAAGGTACAAACCTAAATTTGCTGTAGCATATACACATTTGTGTATCTGTTTAGTTATTCAAAGTTTAACAGGTCTTCTTAGCTCTATTATTTTCATTAGGATAAATATCCTAATCTTAGCATCATGGTCATAATATTGTACAGGTTTTTGTGGTCTTCCCAACTCTATTTTTACAAAAGTCCTGGTATTTTTAATGTATGATTCTATAAAACACAAACTATTTCAGGAGCCTGTATATAAGGTTACAATAGAAATGCTTGTATCAGTTCACCAAACGCTCTCCCATAAGCTATCATGGCATTCCTTACATAAGTTCTTTGAAGTAAATGTCAATCACCACATTCATTTTTCAGATGAGAAGACTCAGGCTCTGACATATTAAATGACTTATTCAACGGAGATGAGCTAGGACTTGAATTCAAGTCTTCAACTCCAAGTCCAGTTATTCAGCCTTTATTTTACCCATGACACTTAGCACAGTTCCCAGCACATGGTAGGCAATAAAACAGTAAGTAATTCTGGGAAAAATTATTACTGCCCCCATATCATTCATCTATCTAATAATATCATTCATGAATGTCATTTTGAAAAATAAAGAAAGAAATATTGAAGAAAAGAAAAAGGTAACCAAATTTTTTGGGGTTCCTACTAAGAGCCAGGAATAACACTAGATGCTTTGTAAACCCACACACACACACACGCACATACACACACACACACACACAAAATGAGACATCTTTTTTTATTCTTTACAGGTGGGAAGTTGGTGGTCAGCCATTTAAGGAAAAAACCAAAGATTACACTATTGGAAAGGAAATGAGTTCAGATTCAAACCCAAGTCTTCCAGATTCCAAAGCCCGCCCATACTTTTCACCATATCAGTGAAAAAGGCCTGTTAGTTGTAGAATAAGAGATGATTTTCAGTGGTAAATAGACAGATTTATTTTATGGTTTTGTAATGATATTTATAGTTGTCTAAATGTTTATGACAATTGATGCTTGTTATTTATTTATAATAGTACACATCATCTCCTATGAAATTTGTCTTTGAGTTTTAAAAAGTAAGCCCATTTATAGAAAAGTATTAAATAAATTGATCTGAGACATGTAAATAGATACAGCAAAATGGAAACAATGATTACTAAGTGACTGAAACTTGAGAAACACAAATTTTAATCCTAACAAATTTCTTAATAAAACATTTTTTGTGCATATGATTGATTTCCCTAAGGTGTATTGGCAGATATTTTCTAAATTATTTAGAGTAAAAAGGAAATTAAAACAAACCCGATTCCACGTGCAGTATTTTAAGAAATTTAACATGCTACCCTTTATTTCAATATTCTGTGTCATTTGGTGTTTCTGTGGTAGTTGCTGTAAGAAGTGCTTGGTTTCTCTTAGATAAATGAAGCAGTAGACGAATTCATACATTTTTTTTAAGAGAGTAGTGGAAATTTTCAGAGCCTAGTAAATATCCTCCAATGATCCACATGCTTGATGTTTGTGTTTTACAGAGAAACAAAGTAAAAGGCCCTGGGATGACTCAAGACACCCGGTTTCCATCTCATCTTTCGTTGTTAACTTACTATGTCACTCAAGTAAGTTATGGCTGGAGTGCTCAGTATCTTCGTTATTTAAATGACAGAGTTTTGATTTCCACAACCATTTTCCAGCAACGTGAGACACACCCAATAGAGAGAATGACTATAACTGGCAAAAGCAGTTATTCCTGTAACTTAGGAGGCACATGCCTACCATGGGCACTAGAACCCTTCCAGGTCTGAAAGTCTGTGATTTCACGATTTCAGTTCCTTGAGTTCCAGATGGCCATACAAGAATCAGTAACGTGTACACGTTGCCATTAAACAGTCTCTGGATTATGCTTAGAATGTCACACCACAGACAGCATAAGTCAAGTTGGTATAAATTCGTAACTGCCCTACTAGACAGTGAGTACTCTGGTTAATTAAATGTCCATGTTAATATCACTATGCTTATTATAACCTTACATATGGACTTTGTATTTTTAAGAAATGCATTATGCAACTTTGCAATATATCAAACACCATTTAAACTATTGCTAGTAAGTATTCTCTTTTCTTCACTTTATTAGTTTTTCTTTTTGTTTCTGTTTCTGTTTCTTAACTAATAAATTACTTTATGCTTATTGTGATAACTACAATATTCACTACCTCCTTCTGCAACCTCCATGACTTCCCAGCTCTACTGATACTGAACTTAGCCATGAGACTTGCTTCAGTCAATTGAATCTGGACAGAAATGACAACATAACAGTTCCAAGCCTTAAAAAGTTTCACATACTTCCATTTACCCCAGTCTCTCCCCTGAGAAGAATACGAGTTTGGTAGATTCAAACTCTCCAGGGTGAGTTTTAGAATGAGACACGTAGAGCACACCAGAATTTGACCCTCAGCCCCATTTCTCCAGGTTGTAAACTACACACACATGCACCACTGCACTAAAGTCAGCAGTTCCAGGAAAAGCCGTCATTGCTACTTAGAAAACTGCAGGGGTGGCAGCTGCAATGGGGAGGAGAGAAGACTGAATGGGGCCTTAGAAAAGTGAAGCCACCTCGACTGACCTGCGGACCAAAGAGCAGAAAATAAACTGCTTAACACTGTATAGCACTCAGGTTTTGTGATGGTTTGTTTCACAAGAAGAGCTAATTAACCTACCTATTGTGACAAGTTAAAATTTACAGAAATCTAATTTTTTAAGTGAATAAAGTATTTTCTCTAATCCCACCCCCAACTAAGGTTACTAATGATAACCACTTGGTATATAACTTTCTGCTCCTTCCTCTGTTTTTTTCTTCTCAAGGATTAAAGAAACAAATCCATGTTTAAAAAAAAAAAAAGAAACACCTAGCATAGTTCTAGGCATATGAAGAAAGCACTCATTAAACATTAGCTATTTGTATGAATATTCTCACATAAACAGATATACTCAGATATAGGTGTTTTAATTTGTGTAGAAATGAGACCATGCCATGCACGTTACTCTGCAACTTGCTTTTCTTCACTTAATACTACATGATGGGCATTCCTCTAGGTCAACTCATCTTTATAAGGGTAATTAGCTCAGCTTTAAAATGGCTACATGATATTCCATGGTTTGACTATTCCATAATATATTTGACTTATTTCCATTTTACAGATAAACTGAGACTCAGAGAACTGAAAGTGTTTGCAAAGTAGTTGCAGCCTCTCCCTATCAAGCCTTCTCTTCTTCCTCTGTCTCAGGCTTGGTTTTGTGACACTGTGACACAATTTGGCCAATGAAACGTGAGTGGAAGTGCCCATAGGTAAAACCTTAAGAGCCACCCCATGGTGACAGCTCTCACCCTTCTCTGTAACATATACCAGCAATAGCTCAGACAGAGACTGCTCTCTCCACCCTGGTCTCGAAGTAAAGAGCTAAGGTTTAAATCAGGATGGAAATGTAACATGCATATGAAGTAAACTCGTGTTGTTTTTAAGCCTCTGAGATGTTGGGGGTTGTTGGTTGCCACAACATGATTTAGAGAATGGAAACACAGTGCTTCCAGACTTTCAAGTGTTTTATCATTCATTACAAATATTCATCATTACTGGTTTGGCTAAGCACCAACATGCTAGTCAATAAAGATGTGGGTTGATAAAATGATCAGGAACAATCACCTCCATAACTGTATTTTAGAAAATTATCAATAGCCTCCTCTTCAAGTTTCAAATAACTGGCAAAGGTTAGGATAGTATCATAGAAAAGATAAGTCTAAATAGCCCAGTAGATCATCCTTTGTGTGTGGGAAGCCTCCTAGGTAAGTCAGTATTACAAGAACTTTGACCCAGTTTCTCCAGGTTGCAAACTACATACATGCAAACAGGCAACACTGCTAAAAGGCAGTCGTTCCAAGAAAAGCCATCATTGCTACTTAGAAAACTGCAGGGAAGGCAGGTGAAATGGAGAGGAAAGTAGAACAAATGGGACCTTTGGCAGTCTAATTCCAGCTTTACCATGTATCAGCTCTGGACCTGTTTGCTCAGAAGACTGCTGTGAGGATCCAATGAAGGACAGCAGGTGCAATCACGACTAATAAGAAAAAGAACATGTATTCTGATTTTTTAAAATTACAAGTGCAATACATGTTTGTTGTAGAGAATTTTAAAACAAATAGGGAAGTTGTCCAGGTGCAGTTGCTCATGCCTGTAATCCCAACACTTTGGGAGGCCCAGGTGGGAGAATCACATGAGGTCAGGAGTTCGAGACCAGCTTGGCCAACATGGTAAAACCCTATTGCTACTAAACATACAAAAATTAGCTGGGCATGGTGGCAGGTGCCTGCAATCCTAGCTACTTGGGAGGCTGAGGCAGGAGAATCACTTGAATCTGGGAGGTGGAGGTTGCAGTGAGCCGACATAGTGCCATTGCACTCCAGCCTGGGAGACAAAAGTTAAGCTCGGTATAAAAAAAAAAAAAAAAAAAAAGAAAGGACAAGAAAGAAAGTGGAGATTACTCCAAAATCACAACTATTGACATCCTGATGGTTAATCAGCCATATTTCCTTCTAGGTAAATGTATGTCCATATTACATATTATACTTGTACATCACACAAAGCCGTCTGAATGCATTTATTAAGTATATACATACATATATTACAATGAGCCTCCACTCAGGCTCATTCTCTCTATTCTTCATTTCCAGTTTACCTTTTTGTCCCTCCAAACATGCCCTATACTCAATAATATCCAGGCCTTTGTACCTGCACTTCTTCTTCCCAGAATATTCTTTCTCTCTACACTGTCTCTTCTTCTGGCTACTCCTGCTCATCCTGGAGGGCTCAGTTCATCAGCTTCCTAGACGACAATTCTCTGACTCTAACCCTTGTCTGATTCCCCTAGGGCACCCAGAGCATCCTGTTCCTTAGTTTTCATCTCATTCCCATACTGGACTAGTCTTATCTCTTTATTCCATTTTCCTTGCCAGACCCCAACTTGTGGGCAGGTACTATAGCTTTTGTACAACAATGATTACCAATGACTGTCCCATAGTAAATGCTCGAAATGTTTTGAATAAATGAGTAACATTTTAAACAATATGTGCTATCTATATTTCTTCTGAAATCCCCAAAGCACCTGACAATTCTCAATAAATACCCACTGAAAGATTAAATATGGAAGAGTATGTAAGACATGGTAACATGCCTCGTGAAGTTTACAAATTAGATGGGAAGAAAGCATTGTAAAAAGAATCTCAGCATGATTAAATGCTATATTCTTTTCTTCTGCCTCCACCATTCATTTTCTTCAAACTCGAAATGGCAGGAAAAAAATCCCTAACTTTAGTTCCACATTTGTTTCTTCACTGAGGGTATCGTGCAGCACCAACGGAAATAAAACAGCCGCAGCTTTAACACATATGCTCTAACATCTCAGTGGCTCAACACAATAAAATTGATTCCTCATTCCATCAAAATCCTATTGAGAATATTTATGGTCAATAAGAAACCTTTCACATGGTCATTCAGAGATCTAGACTCCTTCTATCAGTGGCTCTGCCCTTCTCTATGACTTTGGAGTCACAGAGACCAGGAGATGGGGAGAGACGGTTTTATGAGCAAGGCCTGTAAGTGACACGCAGCACATTCACTCTTTGCCTTGACTAAAATTCAGCCACTGCTATTTAGAAAGGAGGCCAGGAAATGCAGTTCATCTGTACATACAAGAGGAAAAGAAGAAGGTTTGGGTGAAAACTTTGTAGTTCTTCTGCCACAGTGGGTAAGGGAGTACCTCATCTTCTCAAGTGATCCCAAAACCAGGCAATTTTGATTTATGGATACTTAAAACACTTATTGTTTTGATAGAAAAATATCCATCTAACAGTGGACATGAGAATGTATCATTCCAGGTTTACAAATTTTTGAAGGTAAAAAAAGGTCAATTCTGAATTGAGAAACCACTGATGTTAGTGACCACTCCCAAATTCTAAATGAGATTCTTTAAGATGGCCTTTATGAACTTTGAAAATAAAAATGATTACTATAAGTATAATGGACTCACTAGGAATTATAAATGAACCTAGCATCATTTCTAGCTCATAGTAGATAATAAATACATGTTGAGCAGAGAAACTACAATTCTACTTTTAAGGCAACTATCATATTGATAATTTTAACTTCAGAAAGTTCTTTCTTAAATATAGGTGAGTTTTTTTCTCTAATTTCTAACCATTAGCCTAGCTCTGACCTCAAAACCTACAGAGACGCCTGTGGGTGCTCTCTTGGTCTTCCCCCTGCCTTCTCCACCCCGCACTTCTCCCAGGCAAATAAGCCCAGTTTATTCGATTCTTCTCCATGAATCAAGGTTTTAGGTCTCTCACCATTTAGCTGTCCTTCCTACAGATATCTGTGGTTGGCCAAATTGTTTTCCAGATTTCATGCCCACAATATTCCCAATGGTGGGACTCAGTGGTGTCCAACCGGTAGCATTTAGTAGAATTACTACTCTTGGCTATGGGTATCGTGTCTTTACTTTGTGACTACAAGTGTTTAAGTAGCGAAGATGCTAGCAAAGGAATTTCTGCATTGGGAGAAAAACAGGACTTGTAAGGTGATCACTAAAGACTCTTGCCACTTTATGATCCTATAGGTTTTGTAGAAGTTCTGAGTAGAGAAAAGGCATCACCATAATGTGATGATGTATACAACAGTTATACATTCCTCCTTGACAAAAACCTTGAAAAAAATCAAAGAGGACTTCCACAAGGGCTATCATGCATAAAAAAGATTTATTGGGTATCTTCTCTGTGCTAAGTATCATGCCAGATGCTATGAATACAGTGGATACGAAGAGATACGGTTTTTCTATTTTCTCGACATTTGGTATCTAGTGAAATGGACTTCAGTAAGTTTTTAAAAAGACAAAAAATACATAATTACACAAAGAAATATAGAATAATACTTTTTTAAAACATTCTATTATTAAGAGAAAATCACCATTTCCTTGGCCTGTTTTCCGTGATGGGACATCTGCTAAAATAACCCTCTTATCCTCTCTCTCCATCCTTTATATATACTCCCCATGGGAAGAAGAGTAATTTGAGTTCTCTGATTGCTGAGTTCACCAGGAAGACTCATGCATGCCCCCATCAGAAACTGGCTCTCTCTTTTCAGAGTCAATTCATCCAAAGGATATATACATTCACTATTCCTCTGGAGAAAGCCTGCAACTGTCCATCACTGCCAGGAACCAGTAGGTAAGTTTAATGCATGGGTAAAACATCACTGCTATGGTTTGAATGTTTGTCCCCTCCAAACCTCATGTTGAAATTTGATCCCTACCTGTTGGAGGTGGGGTCAAATGGAAGGTGTTGGGCCTTGGGAGCAGTTCCTTCATAAACAGATTGATGCCCTCCCTGGGGATGACGCAGGGAGTGAGTTCTAGCTCTATTAGTTCTCAGGAGAGCTGGATGTTAAAAAGAGCCTTGCACCTCCTCCTCTTCTCTCTTGCGTCCCTTTTACCCATATGATCTCTGCACACCCCAGGTTCCCTTCACCTTCTGCCATGAGCAGAATCAGCCTGAGGCCCTTACCAGGTGCAGATGCGCAATCATGAACTTTCTAAGCAGCAAAATTATGAGCTAAATACACCTTTTTTTTTCTTTATAAATTATCCAGCCTTAGGAATTCCTTTATAGCAACACAAAACAGACAATCAGGAAATCCACTGTGGCTTCATGTTTGCCCATGCCCTCCAAACTAGTCTGTATTAGCTGTCATATTGATATTTTGATCCTCACTCATCTGATTCCTGTGTCTAACTTTCAGCTGGTTCTTAACTCCAGAGGTAAGAAAGGGGTGTTATTCATAGTCCTTCTCAAATCCCAATAACTATAAAGAAAAATTATAGGGACTTATGAGAGTATAAGAAGGAAATCTAATTTACATGGAGAGAGGGCACATTGAGAAAAATCACAGAAAGCTTCTTTGTCATTTAAGTTAACATCCAAAGAAAGACAGAAATTGGCCAAAAAACAAGGAAGGGGTAAGAGGATTCTTATAAAGGTTCTTAGACAACAAATAGTTTGTCTTATTTGAGGAACAAATGAAAGCTAGTGTGGGAGCCATTAGGGCTGGTCACCATACAATTGTGCTTCCTCGTCCCTCTGTGGCTTGGCTGGGCTGAGCCCTGAGACTAGTTTAAATCAATGAATGTTTGAGAAGTGACATGTGCCATTTTCAGACAAAGACATTTAATTGCTAAGATGAGACCCTTTGAGGCTGTCTCTACCATGAGATCTGAAGTGTTCCTAAAAGTGAATGTTCCATCAGCCTGGGTTCTAGAGGAAGGTGATGTGATCAGAGTGCTTGCCAACCCTTGATGGACATACTGCAGGAGCAAGGGAAAAAAACTTTATTTCTTAAGACACTGAGGTTTGGGAAAAAAGTCTTAATTATAGCATATGAGCATGTAGTAATAAGAAAAAAAAACTTTTTATCTTAAGTCACTGAGGTTTGGAAATATTGGAAATATTTTTAATCATAGCTTAACTTAGGCTACCCTGATTAATTCAGCCATAGGCAGTGTGGCTGGAAAAAAGTGAGATGAGAAGTCCTAGCTATTTCAGGCTAATAAAATGCCTTTAAGGAGGCTTCAGCAGAGGAATTTGACATTTTCCAGTATTATGTATTAAAACAAGATACTACTGCTACTCAATCATTAAAACACTCCCTTCATTCCACTATGGACAAAGCTATTTTTTTAGAAAAATCCATCAACAAGCATTTACTGAGCACCTTCGATGCTTCCACATGCCAGGCTCTGTATTAAGCACTGGAGACACAAAATAAGAACAAGACACAGTTGCTGGATTTGGAGTCAGAGATTTAAGAAGACATTGACAAGATCATGTGAAAAACGTTCTCTATTTCAGGTGTATACTCAGTATGGTGACAGCCAAAGAGGATAACTATTTGAGGTGAAGCAGGAGATGGCGTGAGGGAAAGCTTCAGAGGTAGTGACTATTTGAGCTAGCTCCTGAAGGGTGACTAGGAGTGTGTCAGGTGGCCTTTTGATTAGGAATAAAAGTACATGCAAAGACAGGAAACTGTCAGAGGGATGGAAAATGTTTCGGGTGGCTGCGACTCAGAGGAATGGAGGGAATGTGGAGTGCAGGGTGTGGTAGGCTGCATTACTATTCAAAAATACTTGCTGCCCTTCCTCACTGACACCAGGCTTGGCCATGTGAATTGCTCTCAGCATAAGCTTTAAGAGCCATGCTCTTTTCTCTCTGCCATGACAATCAGCAAAGTTTTAGAAAGAGGATGCTTCATTATTTACACATTTCATGTGTAAATCAGAGACACAGCCAACTTACGGTGGATGTATTAGTCTGTTCTCACACTGCTAGTAAAGACATACCTGAGACTGGGAAATTTATGAAGGAAAGAGGTTTAATGGACTCACAGTTTCACATGGCTGGGGAGGTCTCACAATCATGGCAGAAGGCAAAGGAGAAGCAAAGGCACATCTCACATAGTGGCAAGCAAGAGAGCTTGTGCAGGGGAACTCCTGTTTATAAAACCATGAGATCTTATGAGACTTATATACTACCATGAGAACAGTATGGGGGAAACTGCCCCCATGATTCAATTATCTCCACATGGCCCCACCCTTGACATGTGGGGATTATTACAATTCAAGGTGAGATTTGAGTGCGGACATAGCCAAACCACATCAGTGGACATGCAATATGAATGAGAAACAATTCTGTGATTATAACCCAGTAAATTTTTGGATTGCTACCACAGCATAACCTAGAGTATACCTAAGTGTGCATTTCCAGCTCTTTGACTTCCAGGTACCTAGTAGGATTGTACTTTCCTGCAACCTTTAAATAAGATATGGTCATTTGACTATTTTTAACCAATAATATGTAAATACAATAAATAGTGTCATTCCTAGGAGGGAGCTTTTGAAGCCAGTGTGAATTCACCATGCTTTCTTTCCCCTGACAAAGTGATGGGATGATTGTTGAAGCATGTATCAAGATGAAACCTTCTTCAGACTAGGTGTCTAAGTGAGCACATTAGGCAGAGTCCCATGAACTTGAACATATAGTATGAGCAAGATATAAAGTTTCTTTTTTAAGTCACTGAGATTTTAGGATTGTTTATGGCAGCCATAACCTAAACCATCCTGACTGATATAAAAATTGGCTCCTAGATATTGGGTACTGTAATAACAACAATAATCATAACAACAATAAAATTAATCATTTAGAGGGTGATAACTAAGAACATTGCTATCAGAAGCTGACAGGATGGTGCTCTATTTGGTGAACATATCACCTGTGACAATGTACAAGGCAGATCATAAACCTGATGAACTAAAACAAAGGACTGTAAAACAGAAAGTGAGTAATGTGTGTTGGTGGCTGTTGTATGCATTCTGAAAGTTACTATAAGCTATTCAAAGATGAGCTCCGAAAAATTTGGCCTGTTTCCAATCAGGAATGAAATAGAATACAGAAAATCTATAAATTCAGGGTTTTACATGGTTAGAAGAGGCAACTGTTTCCCAATCCCAACTAGTAAAACATAAAATCAAGAAATGGTTTTAGTAAAAAAAAGACCTTGAAGAAATTAAGCCTTGAAGTAAGGATCAAGTCACAAGGTATGAACCTTGTGATAAATTATGATCTCACCCAGCATATGCTTTCCTGGACAAAATGGCTCTGGGAAAAAGGAAAGGTATAACTCTCTGTGTAACTCTCCCACCAACACCCAATAAGCCCAAAGTGCTCAAAATCAAGTGAAGAGCAAAAGAGCGAGAAAGCAAAAGAGAGAAAGGGGAGTCAACAGGCAGGAGAACAGGAAAGCAAAGAGATATGGCCAACCAAAGAAGTATGTCTGGAAAAGAACTTTGTGGCTATTGGCACATGGAAATCTTATATCAGATAGGTAAGAAGCCTACCTACACATTCAAGACAATGTCATTCTGCACCTCCCCAACTTTTAAAAGCTTATTTAAAAGCATATTTTCCAGTGCCTGCTTTAGCTGTGGAAAAGGAAGACTCTCCAAGGGCTAATCCAGGAGTCATAGAAAACAATGGACAGGGCAGCCTGGTGCTGTGACTGGATGGGTCTTTAAGGTTGTCTACGATGAAGAAAGAATGAGGAAATTCCACCAGGGGAAGGCAAGTAGACCAAACATTTGGTGAACAGAAAGGGAGACAGAGTCTTCAGTGTTATTCCCCAAATATTCCTGTACAGCCCTTTGAGACACCAGGTAGGATTACAGGGATTTAAAGTTAGGCATCGCCATGATACTGCTTTTGCCAATGGCGTATGAGCAGAAGTGATGTGCGCCATTTCCAGGTGGATGCTCTGACAGCCATGATGTTCGGAGTTCCTTCCCCACAGTCAGGATAGCTGTGAAAAGGGTTATCAAGACGAAACCTCCTTCAGCCTGAGCCGTTGAGTACCTACAATGAGCAGAGCTCCCCTGCCAACCTACAATGGGCATGTAGCAGAAATGATAAACTTTCACTGAAATAAGCCACTGATATGTTAGGGTTGTTTATTAGACCAGCATAACACTATCTTTTCTGACAGAACTGGGAGTGAGAGATGAGGCTGGAGAGAGAAGGAATTAGATTGTGAAAAGCACCTTCTCCCAGGCATAGGATTCAGAACTCTCCGGGTTGTAAGGAAAAGCCAATGAAGGTTTCCAAGCAGGGGCGTTAACATGAACAGATTTGTTATTTTTTGGATGAAATATGCTATTTCTCAACATAAGGAGAAGATCAGCCTACTAAACCACATGAGGCAGAGAGGAACACACAGAACCCTTAGGCAAAAGACACATATTTACACAAAGCCCTAAGTCTTGAAATTTCTAAATACAGGAGCTCTGAACGGAGTTACAATCAGAGAATAAAGAAAGAAAATTTCTTCTGTGTCACAAGCGCTGTTTCCTCTGCAGGTAACTAATACTTCACAAGAAAGTTTGCCAGTGTAGAGAAAATACAAGGGAATGTAACACAGACCTGAGGTCAATTTCCAGCTGCCTGTGTGACCTTAACAAGGATACTTAACCTCTCTGGGCCTATTACCTCACATATCAAATGTGGATAATAATATATGTCTCTCAAGACGGCTCTGGGGAGACAACAGCATATTTAAATTGCTTAGGAGAATGCCTGGCAGATAAGTGTTTAATACATGAAACTTGTATTATTTTTATTACTGTTATAAAAAAAATTTAGAACAACAGCTCCCTTATTACAACAGAAAATGATTCAGGGAACAGAGGGAGAATGTTCTCTCCTTGAGGGAAGTAACTGGATCCTGTTATCACTGTATACCTACCTCACCCCCTCCCCAGTTCAGTGCCTGACTCACAGTAGGCTTTCAGTTACCCTCTGCAGATCACTGAAAGCTAGGTGAGTGCCCGGAGTGAAGAAAAGTTGGCAGGTTTCCCACTGATACCAGCTGCTGTTGGTTTCTGAACACTCAAAGCCTTAAATACCTTAGGGCTGGGGGCAACGAACCCAAGGCTGAATTCCAAGTTCAGAAGCAGTGAAGTCCGAATTTAGAACCTAAGAACTTTAAACTGCTGCAGGTCCAACTTCAAGCCCCAGTTCTAGACAGAGGCTTGGGAAAGAGCTGACTTCTAACCCTGTTCCCCCCTCCTCCTCCCTTTGATGCTTCTCACAGGAAAGTACACCTGGTCCTGCCAAATCGCACTCTTATATCCTGGCATTCCATCCAGACTTCTGTGAGGATGGAAACTGCGAGGCAGGGGAGGGAAGCGGGCTGCTGGGCCACCACCTCCCTAGTCCTGCAGGCGACCCTGTCACACTAACTCCTGGCAGCCCAGTGAGGTGGACGGCACCGGCCCCACCTGCAGATGAGGGAAATGAAGCTCGAAGAAGTTCCGTGATTTCCTCGCTCCGCGCTGTGGCAGCCTGGCCACGAAAGAATCAGGATTCCCGACTTCAAGATTCTTTCCACCACACACTTTCGTCCCCAAGGAGTGGGGGGCGGGGGGAAGATAAAATAACAACCGCGGAAAAGGAACCACTTACATGTGTCTAGCGCTTCCTAGAGGCTACCCAGGATATGGGCCCACCACCCGGCCCGGAGTGCAGAGATTTGAAGTCCAGGTTCTAACCTGGGCTCCAAGTGCTGCGTGACTTTATGCCAGCGTCCGCCGCCTTCTGGGCTTGTTTTCCCGGAAGCAACACGGCGCAGATGGAGTGTGTCAATGTGTGTGTGTGTGTGTGTGTGTGTGTGTGTGCGCGCGCCCCTGTGTGTTCAGCGTGCTGTGTTAAGCGTGTGCGTGTTGTCCGGGGGTGGGAGGGGAGTATACTAACACCGGGCTTCCCCGAGTTTCGGACTGCCTACATGCTTGTTCCCATCTGGACCCTGTTACCCACTAATTGCGCTCACTATAAAAACTGCCCCTCCGAGGCAAAGCTGTGAACCTCCGCGCCTTTTCCCCTACAGTCCCGGAGGATGAAGAGAGGTGCAACGGAGACTCAGCTGAGCGTTCAGTTTCGGGCAATACAAATCTCTCGGCCTCTAGGAGCAACGAGACGACCCCGCGGACCATCGCTCTGAACTTGACCCAGAAAAAGTTAGGAGCGTTCTCAACTTGGGGGGGCCGACTCTCGCGAGACCGCCCCCAAACTTAAGCACCCTTAGGCTCGCCCCCAACTGGGACTTCACAGAGCCACCTTAAGGGCGGTGCTCCCGCCCCCCGGAAGTGCGCGGGGGGGCCGCAGACTTGGACTCTCAGCCTCCCGCCCCGGGCGGTGACGGACGCCGGCGGATGACTTCGAGCCCCACAAGTGAAGAAACCCCAACCACCCTTCGCCCGCACCCTTGGCCCTCAACAACTGGCCGGGTTCCCCGGCCTCACCGGTCCCCTCATCCCTCGCATCCCCTGCATCCCAGTCCGGAGCGGTGAACTTGAGTCCCCCTCCAGCAGAGGTTGCGAGCGTCCGCCAGCTCGCGGCAGCCACCGTCACTAGACAGTCAAACCCCAAGACGTCAGCCCACAATGCACCGGGCGGGCCGGGAAAAACGGCCCGGGGAGGGGACCGGGGAAGAGAGGGCCGAGAGGCGTGCGGCAGGGGGAGGGGAGGAGAAAGAAGGGCCCGACTGTAGGAGGGCAGCGGAGCATTACCTCATCCCGTGAGCCTCCGCGGGCCTAGAGAAGAATCTTCTAGGGTGGAGTCTCCATGGCGACGGGCGGGCCCGCCCCCCTGAGAGCGACGCGAGCCAATGGGAAAGCCTTGGGGTGACATCATGGGCTATTTTTAGGGGTTGACTGGTAGCAGATAAGTGTTGAGCTCGGGCTGGATAAGGGCTCAGAGTTGCACTGAGTGTGGCTGAAGCAGCGAGGCGGGAGTGGAGGTGCGCGGACTCAGGCAGGCAGACAGACAGACACAGCCAGCCAGGACGGCAGTAGAGTCCCAGCTGCAAATCTTTTCTTTTCCATCTTCTCTCCAACTGCCCAGAGCTATCGCCTGTGGCTCCCGGGCTGGTGTTTCGAGGAGTGCCGGAGAGCCTGGTCTCCAGCCGCCCCCGGGAGAAGAACCCCGCTGCCCAGGCGCTGCTGACAGCGGCGGCGAGCAGCCGTACCCACGCGCCCTCCGGGGGAAGTCGGCGAGCGGCTGCAGCGGCAAAGAACTTTCCCGGCCGGGAGGACCGGGGCCAAGTGGCCCAGAGTCCCGGAGCGAACTTTTGCAAGCCTTTCCTGCGCCTGAGGCTGCTCGGCGGCGGTAAAGACCAAAAGGCGTTGGAGAGACGCGCGAGAGAAGGACGTGCGCTCGGCTTCGCTCGCACCGGTTGCTGAACTTGGGCGAGCCCGAGCCGCGGCTGCCCGGCGCCCCCTCCCCCTCGCAGCGGAGGAGGGGACAAGTCGTCGGAGTCCGGGCGGCCGAGACCCGCTGCCGGCCGGCCACTGAGAGGTCCGCACTGATCCGCGTCTCCGAGAGAGCCGCTGCTCCGGGACGTGAGTTCGCCCGCGGACTCCGGGGAACCGCTGCGACCGAAGAGCGCTCAGTGAGTGACCGCGACTTTTCAAAGCCGGGCAGCGCGCGCGAGCCGACAAGTAAGAGTGCGGGAGGCATCTTAATTAACCCTGCGCTCCCAGGAGCGAGTTGGTGAGGAGGGCGCAGCGGGGACTACTGCCAGCGGGTGCGCGCGCTCTTAGAGAAACTTTCCCTGCCAAAGGCCCCAGGGGACGCGGGTGTCCCCCGCTTGCCAGAGCGCTGTTGCGGCCCCGAAACTTCTGCGCGCAGCCCAAACTAACCTCCCGTGAAGTGACGGACTGTTCTATGACTGCAAAGATGGAAACGACCTTCTATGACGATGCCCTCAACGCCTCGTTCCTCCAGTCTGAGAGCGGAGCGTATGGCTACAGTAACCCCAAGATCCTGAAACAGAGCATGACCCTGAACCTGGCCGACCCAGTGGGGAGCCTGAAGCCGCACCTCCGCGCCAAGAACTCGGACCTCCTCACCTCGCCCGACGTGGGGCTGCTCAAGCTGGCGTCGCCCGAGCTGGAGCGCCTCATAATCCAGTCCAGCAACGGGCACATCACCACCACGCCGACCCCCACCCAGTTCCTGTGCCCCAAGAACGTGACAGACGAGCAGGAGGGCTTCGCCGAGGGCTTCGTGCGCGCCCTGGCCGAGCTGCACAGCCAGAACACGCATCCCAGCGTCACGTCGGCGGCGCAGCCGGTCAGTGGGGCGGGCATGGTGGCTCCCGCGGTGGCCTCGGTGGCGGGGGGCAGTGGCAGCGGCGGCTTCAGCGCCAGCCTGCACAGCGAGCCGCCAGTCTACGCCAACCTCAGCAACTTTAACCCGGGAGCGCTGAGCAGCGGCGGCGGGGCGCCCTCCTACGGCGCGGCCGGCCTGGCCTTTCCCGCGCAACCCCAGCAGCAGCAGCAGCCACCGCAGCCGCCCCACCACTTGCCCCAGCAGATGCCCGTGCAGCACCCGCGGCTGCAGGCCCTGAAGGAGGAGCCTCAGACAGTGCCCGAGATGCCCGGCGAGACGCCGCCCCTGTCCCCCATCGACATGGAGTCCCAGGAGCGAATCAAGGCGGAGAGGAAGCGCATGAGGAACCGCATCGCTGCCTCCAAGTGCCGAAAAAGGAAGCTGGAGAGAATCGCCCGGTTGGAGGAAAAAGTGAAAACCTTGAAAGCTCAGAACTCGGAGCTGGCGTCCACTGCCAACATGCTCAGGGAACAGGTGGCACAGCTTAAACAGAAAGTCATGAACCACGTTAACAGTGGATGCCAACTCATGCTAACACAGCAGTTGCAAACGTTTTGAAGAGAGACTGTCGGGGGCTGAGGGGCAACGGAGAAAAAAAATAACAGACAGACTTGAGAACTTGACAAGTTGCGACGGAGAGAAAAAAGAAGTGTCCGAGAACTAAAGCCAAGGGTATCCAAGTTGGACTGGGTTGCGTCCTGACGGCGCCCCCAGTGTGCACGAGTGGGAAGGACTTGGCGCGCCCTCCCTTGGCGTGGAGCCAGGGAGCTGCCGCCTGCGGGCTGCCCGGCTTTGCGGATGGGCTGTCCCCGCGCGAACGGAACGTTAGACTTTTCGTTAACATTGACCAAGAACTGCATGGACCTAACATTCGATCTCATTCAGTATTAAAGGGGGGAGGGGGAGGGGGTTACAAACTGCAATAGAGACTGTAGATTGCTTCTGTAGTACTCCTTAAGAACACAAAGCTTGGTGGGGAGGGTTGGGGAGGGGAGGCTGGAGGGAGGTTTGTGAGAGCGAGGCTGAGCCTGCAGATGAACTCTTTCTGGCCTGCCTTCGTTAACTGTGTATGTACATATATATTTTTTAATTTGATGAAAGCTGATTACTGTCAATAAACAGCTTCATGCCTTTGTAAGTTATTTCTTGTTTGTTTGTTTGGGTGTCCTGCCCAGTGTTGTTTGTAAATAAGAGATTTGGAGCACTCTGAGTTTACCATTTGTAATAAAGTATATAATTTTTTTATGTTTTGTTTCTGAAAATTCCAGAAAGGGTATTTAAGAAAATACAATAAACTATTGAAAAGTATTCCCCTAACCTCTTTTCTGCATCATCTAAAGATACCGCTATCTAGATGGAGTTGAAAGTTAAGAATGTCAATTAAAATCTCTCTCAGTGCTTCTTACTATCAAGCAGTAAAAACTGTTCTCTATTCGACTTTAGAAATAAATGTACCTGATGCTATGGTCAGGTTATACTCTTCTTCCCCCAGCTGTCTATATGGAATTGCTTACCAAAGGATGGTGTGATGTTTCAGGAGGCTGGAGGAAGGGGGAGGTTGCAGTGGAGATGGACAGCCCACTGGGAAGTCAAACATTTCAAAGTTTGGGATTGTATCAAGTGGCATGTGCTGTGACCATTTATAATGTTAGTAGAAATTTAACAATAGATGCTTATTCTCAAAGCAAGAATTGGTGGCAGATTTTACAAAAGATGTATCCTTCCAATTTGGAATCTTCCCTTTGACAATTCCTAGATTAAAAAGATGGCCTTTGCTTATGAATATTTATAACAGCATTCTTGTCACAATAAATGTATTCAAATACCAATAACAGATCTTGAATTGCTTCCCTTTACTACTTTTTTCTTCCCAAGTTATACTGAAGCTTTTCTTTTCAGTTGCTGAGGTTAACATTGCTGCAATCTGAAATGACTCGAAAGTTAAGAAGCAAAGTATTTAGGAAGAGTCAAACTAGAAGTGGTGATCTGGATGAAACAGTTTCCCAATTTCATTAATCCCCCTGCCCTTTCTCCATCTCTATCTCTCTACTACCACCCCTCACCCCCAGATAAACACCTATGCCTAAGGAAACTAGCAGTTTAGCATTTTAGATCTGTCTATACTTTATTTCTTAATTTGTTTCTAAAATAACCTTGTTTAAATAATTAGAGAATCAGTCCCAAAAGACAGTAATCCAATACTATGGAAAAGATTCGCAAGAGAAAGCATGAACACCAACACAATGATTACATGTGTAAATCAAACCCCAGCTCTGGGAAATGAGAAACTTAAATTCAGTCTACAGATATAACTTAGGAGATCAACAAGGCAGTGCTCAACAAGGGAACAATTTTTTGCTTGGTTGCTTTTCATCCCAAGAGCCAGTGTGATTATCAGGCAGTAAAAGCAATTTGATATCCAGGAATATTTCACAAACCACTAATTGAGGCAGGGCTGTTTGCTCATTAGCAGTGTTCTAGTATCTAACAGGTTTGGGAGTGCTAATATCCTGCCTGTGGCTGTAAATCCAAATACACAAAGAGTTTCTCCTTAGGAGTATATCTAGGAGTGGAAGAGATTGGACAGGCTTGTTAGCTTAGAATTCAAATATAGTCTCCCTTGTAATAACACTTCTTGAACAAAGGGTTACTGGGAGCAGAGCCTAGTTTGCCAAACTGAATTTGCCGATGTCAGCAACCAGGAAGGTGAGATGATTTTGACCATATGTAGAAATAGTCAGCAGAGGGACAATAAAGCACTTTGGGGTGGGGCTCTGTGGAAGCTAAACAAGCTCCAACTAGAAAAAATAAGCAGGCTGGGAATTAATTACCTGCAAAGGTAGACTAAGCCCAGACAACAGTATAGCACAGAAAAGCCACACCACTCCCCAGTTTGCTTCAGATTTCAGTATTTAAAAAAAGGCGGAAACTCAGGCCTATCCCCGTGCTTGATTGTTTCAATTAACATTCTAACTGTGTGTTTTTGAAGTTCTAACCATGCTAATCAAAAGGGGTGGACAAAATAATTGTGATAGAGGAAATTAACCCATAATCTCTGGTAAATTTTGGAGGCAAAAGATTGACTGTAAACACTCAATGGTTAAGTTTATCATGAGTCTTCAATGAGTTAATCCTTAGGTAACACTAATAGTTGGAGCAGATGAAGCGAGTGACACATAGTCATTAATCCTCTTAATTTGTTTTATACATATATATGTTATATATATAAGGTAATTCAATCAAGAACATTTAACCCTCTGTGTCTATTGGGACAGAGGGTTCATGAACTCAATGAAAATGCCTACAAAGTTGTGTGTGTATGTGTCTGCACACACTCTTCTGAGGAGAGAGATTATTAGCTTTTATCTGAAACTCCCAAAGTTCCACAACTCAAAAAAAACGGGGTTTATAAACCATGAACTGACCAGCTACATGCTCACTGTCAGAAATACATCTTTGTATGACTCTTAATCCCATGCTGTTTTACCCTTTCATGTTTCTGCTTGCATGCCTTTGCCTGGGATACCTTTCCTTCTAGTTCAACTGATAAATCCTACCCATTCTTCAAGTCTTGGCATAAGTGGGACTTTCTCTGTAAAGCTTCCCCTGGTAACTCCATCTTCAAAGGGAATGAACAATTGTCTAGTGAGCATGATAACATTTTATGAAAAATTCTATGATAGCACTTACCAAAATGTATCATGAACCTCTGTGTCTCTCGGCCAGAACCTTATCCTCTTCATCTATGGACTCCCAAACTTTTAATGCAGTGGCTGGCATATAGTAGATGTTCATAAAATAAATCTTTGATGACTGAATGAACGAGTGAGTTCAAATCCTCCTCCAACATAATTCTAAGTCTTAGTTTCTTCTAGCAAATATACTTCATTCATTTCCAGGTGCATAACTCCAGATGAATTAACCCCCACTTCCTCAAAGTCAAACCTGACCAACCCCCAAGTTCTAAAGCCTAGTTCTTACAGAGTGTTCTTAAAAGAATTAAGCTGTTAGCACATTCATACAACCAGCCCCACAGAGTGTTCCTTCCTACCTCTACTAATGCAGGTGGGCATCTTCTTATATAAAATGGGTCTGCCTGAAACATTAGTTTTGAAGGTGGAAATGGAGCAGGATAGTATGTGTGTCCTTAGGCAGACACAAAAACAGTTCCAGATATGTCTTCATTAAAAACAACCAACTTTATTGGTAATGACGAAGAGGACTTTCTGTAAAATTAGACATATTTCAGGAGTCTAGAAGTTAGTACCCAATGTTTGCTTGCTGAGACAAGAATCATGCTTATTCATCTATTCTCCCATGTCATTTCATTACTAGAGAAGTGCATTGGTTGAACCAAGGAAAGAGACCGTGCCTTCTAGTTTGACTGCCCCTTGCCTCCTCCACCCAATTCTATGGTGGTCAAGTAGGATCTCATAGAAGAAGAGAAGAGGGTTAGAAGCTGGGATGGCCCCAGAGTGTAAAACTATTCCTTCCTAACTCTGGAACCTGATTTGAGTTGTTTGCTTTTGGACATCACAAAGCCGGACATTCCTCTGGTCCTGGGTCTCTTTGAGGCCCTGTGCTTGGTTGTGGGGATTCAATGATGAGTAAGGACCTCACATTCTGGTAGAGTGGAATGTGGAGGTGAAGTAGAAACTATTCTATAACATAAAGATATATGCTTTAAGAAAAAGATGCCAGATGGGAGCAAAAGGAGGCATTAGTAGAAAATGCTTTATGGGAGAGGTGACATTTGAGCTGATCCAGTGGGCCTTCCCAGGCAGAAAAGATTGGAAAGAAACTTGTGTGCAAAGGCATAGAAGTATCAGAAAACATCTTGTGTTTAGGGACCTGAAAGCTGCTTAGAGAAGCTTGAAAGAAAGGTGTGAGAAAAAAACTAAAGGGAGAAGAGGCAGGGAAGTTGAAGGCTTGGGTTGAGATTTAATATTCATTCTATGTTATTCTATAGGTGTTGCAGAAAAGTAGGTAAATTTGAAACAGAGTGGGGACATGATACCCTCAACTTGAGAAAGATTCATGCTGGCAACAGTTTGGAGGATGGATTGGTGAGGAAGAGGCTAGGTAAGGGGTGAAATACCAAAGATAGGTTTTTAGTTTTGTTTAGAATACCTGTGGTATTTAAAGTAGTCCTAGAGTTGGAAAAGAAATGAGAAGAAGATGCCTTGTCCAGGTTACATCATGCCACCTTTCTTCTTATGCAATTTTTTGACAAGTTATGCCTAAAGAAGGATACCAGGAGGTTTACTTTCTTCTTATGCTGCTTGTTCTGTACTTACATTTTCCTCTCTGTTGGGTCCATTTGATACCTGAACGAAAATGATCTTACAAAATGATCTAGAGCCCACCTGCTCAGAGTCAGGAAACTCAAATAAACAGATGTGAATGAGACAGACCAGCAACCATATAGGCCAGGCCTTCCAGGGTGACAGCACAGAGTTGGTCCTACCTGCTACAAGACCAAACCTGACTTTATCTAGTCACCCAGAATTGATTAAGCTCAGTGAGGCTAGTTGACTCAAACTTTATAAACTCTTTCGTGTATAAACAACTTATGTGGGGAAACTGATAATAACACTTTACATTCCCAGAGCACTCATTTTCTACCACAAGTAATATTGAAATCCTATTTTGTGCCAGGAACTAGGAACACAGAAGAGTGAAAGTAGGGTGTCTTCCTTCATGGAGTTTATCATCTGGCTAAGAGAAACAGTAAATAAAGAAACCCAGGAGACCAGGCACGGTGGCTCACACCTGGAATCCCAGTGCTTTGAGAGGTCAAGGTGGTTGTATTATTTAAGGTCAGGAGTTCGAAACCAGCCTGGCCAACATGGTCAAATCCCGTCTCTACTAAAAATACAAAAATTAGCCAGACGAAGTGGTGCACACCTGTAATCCTAGGAACTCAGAAGGCTGAGGCAGGAGAATCGCTTGAACTCGGGAGATGGGGATTGTAGTGAGCTGAGATGGCGCCTCTGCATTCCAGCCTGAGCATCAGAAAGAGATTCCATCTAAAAAAAAAAAAAAGAAAGAAAGAAAGAAAGAAAGAAAGAAAGAAAGAAAGAAAAAGAAAAAAGAAACACACAAATAAATATATGATTAAAGTGCAATGAAGAAAAATAACTGGGCACTAATAAAGAGAACATCTTAATTGGGTTGGCAACAAAGTATTTCTGGACAACTACTTGAGCTGAGAATTCTTAGACTAAGAGTTCCCCAGGTGAAGAGTAGATGAATAGGGGTGGGGCATCCCAGGTGGAGAATCATCATGAGAGATTGCCTGGGAAAGTCTCTGGTGCACCCTAGCAGTTTTGAGAAGGTCTGAGTCCCTGGAGTACACTGAGCAAAAGAAAGAGTGACGAACAATGAGATTTGTACTCACCCGTCCGTACGCTTGTAGTTTCCAAAGCTCTTTTGCCTCTTCTATCTCATGTTATTTTCACCACTGTTCTGGGGATACTCATTGACAGTAGTTGTATTTCATGGGAGCAGAAGCTGAGGCTCCCAGTGAGTTCTAAGTGCTTTTGTTGAGGCCATGCCTCCAGTTACTGGTGGGGCACAATTTGGTCCTCAGGCATCAAGAACCATATTTTTCTCCTATATTGTTCCAGGAAACAGAAACCCTGGTGACCTTGAGTCTCTTACTCAGTGCAAGCCCCTACTTCTACATCAACAGCCCTGAGGACTGAATTAGTCATCAGAAGGTTCTTTGATGTACACAGCATCTGAGCAAAGGTAATCAGATAGTCTCCTGGGATATTTTGTCCATGCCACAGCAATGTCTAATGAACTCTCCTTGCCCTTCTGCAAACTCCCCTTCTCTGGAGAGAACAGAACACTTCTGTGCTGAGAAGCCCTGACAGTTTCTTGCTATACAAACCTCCTTCATGAACATCCTCTAAAATTATTGCTTGATGATTGCCTCATTATTGCTTCAAACAATGGTGTTACCAGATCACCAATACAGTTATTGCCTTCTTAGGTTGTAGGTACTCACTGGCCCCCTGGACAGAATTTGAATATTTCTGAAAAAGCCTCATGATTGTATGTTCATCAGTTTGTGTTAATGACTAATCTCTTCCAGGATGTATTGAGTCAGCTTAGGTTCATGCTGAAGGGGGAACTTTTCCTGATACTATCTTATCTTGGAGAAAGATGAGCAGGCACCTGTGTTGTTATATTATTGACCATTCTCCCAGTTAGGATGCTTGCAGAGGCCAGCAACAGAAGATGCAATGTAAATCAGAAGTCCAGATAGGAAACAAGTCCAAAAGTGGCTAATATAGTGGCTTAATGATATAATCATGGGTTCCGGTGACTCCTATCTTTTCATTTCACCATTCTCAGTGTGTCAAGGAAGTTTCTTGCATGCATTGAAGATACCTGCAGCAGTTCCAGCATCATAGGTCAACACAATAATCACCAGCAATTTAATGTTTACTACCATCTTTCTGTATTTGTTAAAGAGAGAAATTTTCCTATCAGTTCCCTACCTCCACCCCAGTGGACTTGCCCTCTTATCCCACTGGACAAGAGCAGGTCATATTCCTAAACCCCAAATCATTCATGACTAGGAAATGAGCCCGCCGTGATTGCTTGCACTTTGCTATCTCCTACCTCCTTGAAGTTAAGTGAGAGGCCTTCAGACTTGCATAAGCCAATGAAATGCAAGCAGTGGTGAAATATCACATCCAGATAGATACCTTAAGAGCAAGTGTAAGATTCGTCATATTCCCTTTTCCTTCCCTTGGCAACTGTGGACACACAGGAATGTAATGTCCATCAGCCTGTGTCCCAAAATGACAGTGATGTAGACAGAGTCTGTCCTCCTCTCCCACAGCTTCCAACCACCAGCATACCTAGTGACCATTTAGCATGAGCAAAATCCCCCCAAAGTGTGTTGCTTTAAGTCATTGAATTTGGATTGCTTGTTCTCATAGCATTACCCAGTATAGTCTATCTCTAGTAGGAACCAACAGTAGGAACAATATCCTCCGGTAGAAACCAGTAATGCCTGCCATAAGCATAATAAAAACTGACACCGACACAATATTTATAATAGATACCGTTTACTAAATTTCTCCTATGTAGCAGGCATTGTGCTAGGACTTCCAAGGTAGAGGTTAAGGCTGTATTTTATATGTGGGAGAATGGAGCATCAGGTCTTGTTCAAGTCTATGAAATAAGTGACTGGAGGAAGCTCAAGTTGAATCCAACTCTTCCTGACTCCAAAGAACTTGCTTTGTCTACATAAGGACTTGCTCCTGAATAGTACTGCCACATAAATTTCTATTTCATTGAACTCTATACCTTCTCTGCCACATAGGCACTGTTATTTCATTTTGCAGACGAGATTTAGAGAAAATAACTATCTTGCCAAACTTCAGAGCCAGAAAGGCACCAGAGCCTCCACCTTTCACACTGTTCTTCACTACACTTCTGAACAAACACATCAAGAACTGAGGTACTGGCTGGGCACGGTGGCTCATACCTATAATCCCAGCACTTTGGGAGGCTGAGGCAGGTGGATCACCTGAGGTCAGGAGTTCAAGACCAGCCTGACCAACAGGGTGAAACCACATTTCTACTAAAAATACAAAAAATTAGCCGGGAGTGGTGGCTCATGCCTGTAATCCCAGCTACTTGGGAGGGTGAGGCAGGAGAATTGCTTGAACCTGGGAGGCGAAGGTTGCAGTGAGCCAAGATTGTGCTATTGCACTCCAGCCTGGGCAACAAGAGTGAAACAAAACTCTATCACAACATAAATAAAGAAAAAATAATTCAGGTATTATGAGTTAGGGAAGAGAATTGAGGTATTATGATTTAGAGGCATGCAGAATTTGGAGTGAAGTGACCCTGAGTTAGGTCTAGCCTCTGCCACTTATAGCTGGGGATCATGGAGCCAGTCCCTTACTATTGATTGCTAATCCCCAATTTCTTTCTTTGCAAAAATTAGGCCAATCATGGCTGCCACAGAAGGTTATTGGGATAAACATGTACGAAAAGCTCTTATATACAGCAGGCACAGAATAACTAGCTAGTTTTTACTGTCGACATGTTAATTTAAGAAAAAAATCAGGAATACAATCAGGAACACACACACACACACACACACACACACACACACACACACACACACACACACACAGCCCTAGCTGAAATAAAAACATTTCCCATTAAAATTCAACAAGGTCTCACAGGGCCTACTTCTTGGTCATATAAGGGCTGGCAGGTCCTCTCTGTGGGCTGGAGAAAAGTTTTGTTTCCCCAGCTGCACTCGCAGGGGAATACTCTGCAGGCACTGCATTGTGAACCTGTTTGGCTTGGCTCAGAGGTCTGTCAGCACATTCAGGAAGTGAAGTCAGAAAGAGGCAGGATTTCAAACAGAGCCAGCTGCACACAAATGCCCAGGCAGTGAAATGCCTTATTCGAGCAGGGTGCCTATCAGCCTGGGTTGCCGTGGGTGCTCTCAAAGAAGCCTCTGAGAGTGGCTCTGTGCCAGAAAAGGAAAAAATAATCACCAGCACCCAGGCTAAGGCCATGGCTTCCACAGCAAGGTGCCCTGGGGGATATGCAGGGGTCATCTCAGCCATTCCCCTGCCTTAGGTTCTCTGAGCTTGCTCTAAACCTGAGCTCTCTGAGCTTTCCAGGTGGAGGGGCTAATGTTTATCTCCTGGGAGTCCTGAAGCCAAGGTGTGAGATTGGGAGGAGAAATGAGAAAAAGGACAGCAAAATGAAGGAATGGGTTACCAGTGTTTGGGAGGGGAGGGAGAGAACTGTATGAAGTACCTGAGAGGATATGGAATCCTGAGAAAGAACCATGCTGCCACTCTCCAGCCATATCTGCATGCTGAGGAAACACAGCCATATTCACATGCCGAGGAAAGAGCACAGTGGCTAAGACCTGAATTCAAATATCAACTTCTAGATGTCAGTGAGAAAACTTTTTACTTGTCTAAGCCTCAGTTTCATTCAATGTGAAATGGGGATAATATAATATCTATTCCCACTGGGTTTTTGTAAGGACTAAATAGACCAATATATGTAAAAGAGCTTAGCCTAGTGCCAGCAAATCATAAATGTATCAGTTAGAATTTCATGGTTGCAAGAGGCAGGAAACTTAGTTTAAACAGAAAAGAATTTAATTGAAATATATCAATGAAAAGCTATCGTAGATGTAGCTCCAGGTATGGCTATATACAGGGCTCAAATGGTATCATCAGGCTTTGTTTTCTTTTTATCACTCAGCTTGCTATGGGAAGTGTTAGCTTCATCTTCAGCTTCCATGTAGAGTGTCCAGAAACTCCCAGCTCTCCATCCATAGAGGTCAGAGGGCTACAGCAATTTTTCACAGCCTCCCAGAATTGTGCTTCATTAATCAGATTGGGTCTCATATCCATCCCTAAACCAATCACTCTGGCCAAGGGGTGGAGTGGGATTTATTCACTGGCTTAAGTGTAGGTCAAGTGCCCACCTCTGAAACCAAGGTTGTGGAGTCATTCAAAGCACATGGCCAGGGGAGTAAAGAGTATATTTTCAAAGGAAAATCAGGATCTAGGAGGGCATAGATACCGGAGGGATCAGAAGAAAATGTCAACTATCAGAGCCCATCCATTTAGTGATTGTTGTTGCTGTTATTATTATCAAACCCTTACAGACCACGTTAGAGGTATCTACTACCTTTCTAAAATTAAGTCACAATGCATTACTCATTTTTTTACTTTTTGGTCTCTTTTAATGAGTTATGTTCCAAACATGGATCATCAAGAACCTATTTCTCTGGATGCAAATGCCCAAGAGGGGTGTAGTAAATGATATAACATATGTTTAAAAGGCTCTGCAAAAAGTTATTTATTAATATTAGTTACCATTATAATGGTTATTGTTAAAAAAAAAAAAAGACTCATCCAGGCCAATTAAAGCAGAGAATTAAAGATTCTCCAAAAAAGATTTTGAAAATGTCAAGCAATCCCAGTATACCTGCTTCCAGTCTGTATTTTCCTTCATCCACCTGCTCATTTCACTACATCAGCAGCGACATCTGCATAAGCATTTCCACAACGCACTTGTCGAAGTAGTAAAAGTAGAAAAGAGAATGAGACTGTTACCGTGATTGAATTCTGAGAAGGAGAATCTAGTGTAAAATGAAATGTTCTTTCTGTCTCCTCACAATGAACCAAAGATCTTTACACCTGGGAACCAAGATACGAAAAAGATCTCTGAAAATTCCTAGTAATGAGAACAGGTTATAAACACCAAATGTGAATGATAAATTTAGTGTTGCAAGTATGAAATACTAGGAAAGATTGAAGAGTATCTACTGTGTGGCTTAAGACATTTCTAGCAGAAGATATCATGATCAATACCTACCATCAATAGTCTGAAAATCTTTCCATCTTAGTATACTAACATGGTATTAGGTGATTATCACTTTCTCATTTATCCATGTTTATTGAGTGACTTTTCTGTGCCAGACACCCACTACCCACTAGAGGTGAGAAGCTAATGTGAGACATCAAAAGCTGGTGGCATTCAATATATTAATTTCTGTGTTACAGGGAAATACAATGTGCTTTGGAACAAATATCCATATAAGGAAGTCCAATGATGGCTTCCCTGAGGACATGATTTGGAACTTTATATTTAAAGGGATGAGCAAGAGTTTGACAGTAAAATGGGGTGATGGTGTTCCAGCAAGAGAGGCCATCAGAGAGAGGATAAGCAGGATTCAGAGGGCGTATCAGTCAAGCATAGGCTATTTACAGACAAAACAGATGGGATTCCTGCTCACGTATTATCAGGTAAGAAAAAGAGACATTGAGCAGATTATTATAATGACTTCATCAAGCCTAGCACCTTATAAACTGCTGCAAAGGAGACATGCAAACAGTATCACTGCAGATATTGTGAAGACACAGCCAGAGCATTGGGAGGTTGGAGGGGAGCAGGTAAGGACGAGTTTGACTCAGCCTGGTCATTAGGGAAGACTTCCCCAAGTAAGTGACCTTTAAGCTGAGACCTGAAGAAATTAGTCAGGCATGTGGAGAGAGCATTTCTGTCTTTAGTAAGAGCATGTGTTAGAAATAGCAAGAAGACCAATGTGGTTAGAAAGCATGGTTCCCTCGGGAGAGGGACAAGGTAGGAAGGGAGCCCATAGGGGCATGTGGTTCCAGATGGTATGTGGTTTAACTCGCCATGTCCGAATATAGTACCCAAATCCTCAAGTTCTCAACAATCTGAGAGGCCAGATGATGGTGAGCAAAGAAAATCCAGACTTCTTCTAAAAATCACACTACTTCATTCTTAAGGCAGAACCATTCTTGTGGTAGTTGCCTCTGCACTACTTTGTTTAAAACTCACTTGGGAGGCCAAGGCAGGCGGATCATGAGGTCAAGAGACCAAGACCATCCTGGCCAACTTGGTGAAACCCCGTCTCTACTAAAAATACAAAAATTAGCCGGGCGTGGTGGCACACGCCTGCGGTCCCAGCTACTCGGGAGGCTGAGGCGGAAGAATTGCTTGAACCCAGGAGGCAGAGATTGAAGTGAGCCAAGATTGAGCCACTGCACTACAGCCTGGCCATAGAGCAAGACTCCGTCTCAAAAAAAAAAAGAAAAAGAAAAAAAAAACACAATAGCCCTTCAAGGTTATTATCACAGGCCTGTTCTCAGGCGAGGAAACTGAGACCCAGAGTCGTTACAGAAAATAGCTAAGGCCCCATGACTGCAGGAGGCAGGAGCAGGATTTCACTTAAAGTTCAAGCTCTTGATCATGACATCAAACCACCTCTGAAGAAGAAAATGAAAAAACATTTAAAATGTTATAAAATTCCAGTGGCTCAGCAACATCACACTCCCTAGTGGTTCTTTGACACATAGTAGGTTTACAACAAATGCTGGTATCTGTTCCTTAATGTAGAAGGCAAATGGGGAATTCCAGGGGCCTTTTTATTTTCTCTCCCATCCGTATCTGGGCTTTCTGCCCCTGCTGTTTTAAATTCCATTTGAAATGAAAAAAAAAAAAATACATAACTAAAAACCATCCTCTGCCAAGCCATTTGGATTTAAAACAGATGGGCAGAAACCTGGAAGGAGTCAGGATTCTCCCCAATATATCAAACATTGCAGCCAGCGCCCATCTGAGAGGCTTTGCTGCATTTTGTAAAGAAAACAGGCCATATTTTGAAAATGGATGAGTAAGGTTCACTGTTTTGACTTGTTTCAAGGTCTGGAGGCCAGGCCTGGTTTTGATCTGACAGGTCTGAGTCTCCAAACATGGGTTATTTCTGTGCAAAGATTCGAAGAGGCGGCACGCTCACCAGGCACAGACCCGAAACAGCGTCCCTTTGAAGATTTCCTCGGTGAGTCTTAAGTGGGATTTGGTGTCCATTGTGGAATCACAGTAATGAACTCAAAACTAATGTTTTTTATTACACCAGCAAGTCAGTCAGCCCCTCTGTTTGCTCAGGTGTGCAGCTGTGTGCCCCATGCCCTGATCTCTATACAATAACAAAATAAATATTTTTCGAAGGAAGAAATTAAAGATGAAGGAATGCCACAACTGATGGCGTGGGGGAAGCGAGAGATGGGAGACTCTAGTCTCTTTAAAGTAAGATAATATATTTGCTATGTAATCTCTTTACTAATTGATCGCTCTCTAGTCCGTGAAGAAAAAAAAAAATCTACTAACGAAGTGGCAGGATTCATCCTATCAATTACTAAACACGTCACAACTCCACAGGGGGCTTCTTGGACTCGAAAAACAGTGCCGGTAGATGGCGCCAGAGGGCAGGCTCCCTGCTTCTCCGGGTTTAGAGGATGAGAAAAAGACAAGCCAACGAACTGGGCTGGGACAAAAGTATGGGCGGTGTCCGCCTGCAGAGGGGACCAAGTATAAACACATTTTTTAAAAAATCATATGTGCTGGAAACGTCCTTGCTCCACCAGCAGGAGGCCAGGAAGCGAGCGCCAAACGCTGTTTACAGGACAGCTCTTATTTCAGGAATGAAGACTAAGGCTCAGCAGGTAGGAGGCCTTGAGAACTAGCAACGAATTTCCAAGAAGCCCACGCTGCGATGGAGCTGCGGAGTGCTTGGCTCAGGGAACTCACTGGATAATGAGGCAAGAGACGCTTGCGATGTTGTAATAAACCCGTCCAAACTCATCTACATTAACAGTTTACTATGCTGAGGAGAATTTGAAGATCAAGAGTTAGGCAGAACGGAGTTGAAATCTTAGATAAATGACTTTGGATAAGTCTCTTCCCTTCTCTGGGCAACAGTTTACTTACGCATCGTTGCAAAGGAGGGAACTGTTGATTTTTGGAAAACGCTTAGCACAACACTCAATATTCAGCAACTCTTCCAATCATATCACTAAAACCCATTCATGTGGGAATCAAACCAGGTGGGAAAAACAACCTCATTTGTGTCATCCCTGTGCTTGTCAGTATGTGCTGATTCTCCATGGGCTTATCACGGTATTTTGCATTTTACAAATTCATACAGGCCATTAGGGTGGCTACTCCTTTAATGTAAGGGCGATTTTGTAAAGTCCTCTTTGCATCCCCAGTATCTATCACGGTCCCCGGAATGTGATAACATCTGTTAAATACACAAGTTTTTCTTAGGAACAAGTTGTTCCAACCCACCAAGCTGAATGATTCAGATACAGTATTATGGCCACATCTCACTTTTTTTTTTTCCTTCACTGTGCTCGGCAAAGAAAAAAAATACTACAAACCCCGTGATGAAAATGAATTTTGAATTTTTAGCCAAAGACCAAATAGGAGCCAGATGCTGAGCAGCCATTTTCAGGAATGGCCAACTCAACCAGCCAAGGCTCAAAATAAATTCCAAGACAGAATTACAACATTAAAAGCAATTCTATGATTTTGGTGTCATAGCTGAAGACTTGGACATATGGCATTCTCATCTATGCATGCCAAAGAGAGAGATGGAGAGGGAAAGGAGGGAAGGACCCTGGACAGAAGCAAATGTCGAGGAGCCAACAAAATCAGGGATGACAAGCTATGGTCAATATATAGGTAAAGGTGGAGGCTGTGGGTTGACTATTGTGAGTCATATAGACTCGGTCACTTAGTAGCTCTTTGATTAGGGAAAGTTACTTGATTGCTGAGAGGCTTATCTCTTCATCTATAAAATGGGTGTATTAGGCAGGATAGGTTAATCTGTGCTGTGGTAACAAACTGAAATCTCAGTGACTTCACAGAACACAATTTAATTTTTTGCCCACCCAAAGTCAAGTCAGTGGGAATCCTTCTATATCCAGTGACTTAGAAACCCCATTTTCTTCCATCTCTTGGCACTACTATCTCATCATATGGCTACCAATGTTAGTGTGACAAGAAAGAGAGAGCTGGAGAAGTTATACTGGCTCTCAGGTGCCTCCACACACAAGCAATGCCTATCATTTCTGCTTGGAGCCCATTGGTCAGAATAAGACACATGGCCCAACACAACTGCAAGGAAGACTGGGAAATGTGGAAGAGTGGTAGATATTTGGGGAACCCTAAACATGTCTGCCCCACAGGGTAATAATTAACTCAGAATTGGATTTCATTGTATAAAATAGAGCAGCTGAATAACTCTTTTAATGGCTTTAAGGAGTTAGAGATTTATTTTGTCTGTTACAAAAAGTCTGGAGGAAGGCACTGCAGCAGCTCCACAGCCTTCAGGGGCATAGGCTCCTTCTCTGCTTCTGTTCCACCATTCTTCACATATGGCTTCCATCCTAAAGTCACTTCATGGTTACAAGGTGTTCTCCAGCTATCATGTCCACATTGCAGCCAATATTTCACAGCAATAAAAGGCACCCTATCAGCATTAAAGAGCTTTCTCCGAAGCTTATCCCCCAACTTCTAATTATATTCTTTGGCTATTCCTAGTTGCAAGGAAAGCTGGGAAATGTAGTCTTTATCATCTGTGAATGGGAGAACGAATACTGGTAGGTGATTAGCAGTTCATACCAAAATAATATTCAGTTCATGCGGTTGTGGTGAGCACTGTACAAAAGTTAAAAGTACTGCCCAGGACCTGATCTTTGTAAGTACCCAATACATGTTAGTTGTGGGGGACTTTTATCATTCTTGTTTTTATTAACCAGGTCGTCATGTAGGAAATCAGACTTTGGTGGCAGCATCTCAGGGACCTGTCAGGGAAACTGATAAGTCTCTGGTCTTAGTGAAGAGAATGTGGAAGAGCACAGCAGGGTATGAGAGCCCCAGGCCTTGGGTCAGGGATTAGGACAGGGAAATGGGCAGCACTCAAGAGGAAGGACCAAGACAGAATGTCATTCTGCAGGGCTGAGCCAAGCCAGCAGGGAGAAGGAAGGAGGGCAGCAAAGAGGCAGAATATGGCAGCTATAGGTTTTCCTGAGGTTAACTTTGTTTGAGAGATGTCACTGGCAGAGAAGACAATTCAAGAAAATATTGTGAAAGACCAGAAATTATCCCAGTGGCTGCCTCGGTTGGCAGCTGTAAGAAGGCAGCATCTCTTGCACTCTTAACTTTGCATCCTCCCCCTTTCTACGCACTGAACTGACTCCATCTCTGCAATGTCACCTCACCTCTTCACTTGATTTCTACCCCAACAAATCTCAGCCCTTCTTGTGGCTACTGCTTTTTTCCTTCCTGAGTACTTTCCATGAGTCAGACCTAACTTTTGTACTGGAGATACAGTGGGGAATAAGATAGCTAAGCTCTCTTGTTTTATGAAGTCTACATGATGCTTTGGCCTCTTTCCTCCTTGGAATGGTGCCTTCTAGGTAATTATTCTGGAACTTCTGGAAGCCCCTGGGACTTCTTTGGTATCCTGCATGCAACTCATCCACCACCTCATTAGTCCTATTCCTGAGGACAAAATCAAACCTTTTAGTCACTACAACCCAGATATTAGAGAGATGACTTAATTCCAAGTCCCACCCAATAAAAAATCAAGACTCTTCATACCTCACTTTACGGTTGGCTCAGAAACAGGGCAGGGTTAGGCCTATGAGTGGAGGCATCAAAACAGGTAGAATTAACAAGGTAGGAGAGACCAACCTGTATAATTTCAAATATTTGGGTAGAAAAGTGAATGACTTATTTTATCAATTAGGGTTCTTGATTGCAAGCAGTCTAGGTAACTTAAGTTGAAGAGGTGTACTGGAAGAATACGGGGCGTCACAAATAAGATTTGAAGGAGAAGCTGAAGGATCAGGCCTCAGAAAGAACAGGATCCAGAGCAGCTCAGGGAATTTGAGTTCCATGTCTCTGTAAGAGAAAATGGTCCCCAATCATATGTCTACACTTTTTCTCCATACCCAAGAGACAAATTCTTAGAGAGAGGGATACTATGGTCCTAGTTTGAGTTACATTTCTACTTCTTCCCATGTGTAGCCTAACTGACAATTTCCACCAAGTTTGTAAGCAAAGGAAACTGGGAGTTTGTTCCCCAAAGCAAAACTGAGGTGTGCCTACCAGAATGGGAAGCGAGTGATGGGCAAGCAGATGACTCAGCTCTCTACCACTCAACTCTTGATAATTTTCTTATTTTCAAACCTCTGGCTTTAAGAACATTTTATGAGCATCCATAAGAATGATTCCTTCTGAAAACATTTTCAGCTGTAGGAATCAAGACTGTGGCTCAATCCCTAAGAGTTGCAATAAAGTAGATGCTTACGCTGGGAATTTAGAGTGAGGCTGATAGAAATAACAATCATAGGTGATGTAACAATCCAAAAATATATTTTATTTTTTGTTTCATTTGGGCTTTTACAATCTGTTCTGCATTATTATAATTTTGTTATATTTTAAAAATCAGTACTATATTCACATGGTTTAGTCACCTTCCTCCATCCTGCTGCCTAGAATGTGGATGTGTCATTTTGAATCATAAGGGCAAAACCCTAGGGATGGCAGAAAAGTGCACTGGAAGGAACCTAGGAGCTGAAGACTTTATGCAACAGGGACATTATACCAGCCTGGTCCTGTACTGCTCTAGATTTTTACATAATAGAGAAATAAGCCACTATTATTTGGCTTTTTTTCTGTTATAGCCAAGCCTAATCCTGATTCCCTAAAGTTGTATCACTAATAAGTGATGCAGTCTTGATTCTAACTCAATTTAAGGGCCCAGATTTGAGTGAGAAAAGGGGGTGACCCAGAGGCAAAATTTAAGGAGGCACTCACTTTCAGGATTGTGCAAATGCTGACACTGTGCTCATATGAGCCTGAGAGTAAGTGTCTCCTGAAATTTTGCACCTTAGGTACCTAGCTTACCCCAGAGGCTCAGCTTCCAGATCCCAGGCTCTTTCAGCGTCAACACACTGACAGGACAAGGCCTAAGACTGAATCAACCCGTTGCTACATCATCACCATGAGAAAGTAACTGGACCTAGCCAGAAATTTGAAATACCTTTTTTGACATTGACTATGAAATGTAAGAGTCAAAAAGTTTCTGAAGCCTCCATTTCATAGCACCCCTGCCATTCTGAGAGCTAGATTTTATCATTAGCTGGCATGAGAATGAAGAGCCCTTCTGAAATAACTCACCCTCTCATCCACTTCCCAAGCAGGAAATCTTGTTTATATATCATTTCTCCCAGATGAATCATTTGTAGCAAGAGTACAGCTTCCACTTGTCCATGAGAAACGTTCAAAACAATCTTTTCTACTCTACATAAAACCTCAGGAGTAACAATAGACTTTCAGAATGAGGCTGATATTTGTCAGCCTCTCAAAGTCAAGGAACAAATGAAAGTAACTATGAGCCATCAAAAATCGTGTTGAGAGAAAAAAAAAATTCCTTCTGTTGATTGCTTATTTTTCTGAGCCCTCACTGCCCCCTGCCTTCTTCAAAACTGGCTTTTATATTATGCTTCCTGCATAAACCTCTTTAGCTCCTTCTGCTTCTGGTTCCAAGGTGTTATTTTCACGTGGATCTTCCTGAGATCTGCGCAGAGTCATCATAAGGAGAAGCAGAGGGCTAGTGTGGGGTGCAGAATTAATTGCCATTTGCATCTTAGGGATCAGAACCCTAAGTGAAAGATTATGGGAAAAGGTAGAGTCATTTCTTAATATTGTGTTTATTTGATATGCTGAATGTTTGTTGAGTTGCACAAAGAATTTCCAAAAAATAAATTTTCTGCAGAATCCTTGCAAAACCCTTGAGAACAGAGAAAGGGTAAGAAAGAGACAGGGGCTGGAGAAGGCAACATAAGTAGAGAACGTGATCTAGATGGTGGTTCATGAATATCAGACCCTATCCCAAAGGCTTTACGTTAATCCTCACAGCCCGCCTTCAAGGGGTTTTTATCTGCATTTTTCACGTGGGGAAAGTGAAGCTTGGAGAGATTAAGCAACTTGTCAACTTCTCACACAAATGGCAAGCAGGGATCCAAAAATGGCAAGCAGGGATCCAAACTCAGATGAATCTGACTCGGTGTCTTTGCTTTTTCAGGTGTTGCCTCGTTGTCTGTGAAAGCTCAGTCAGTTTCTTCTCTGAGGAAATCAGCATGATGTGAGAAATGAGGCAATTAAGGATCTCGTCCCAGCAGGGAGACAGAGCAAACCTTTCCATTTCTCTGGACCTCAGTGTTCTCATCCATATAATGAAAGAGTAGGGCTAGAGGGTTCTTAAAGTACTTCTGCTCTCTAATGTATGAGTGTCCATGTCTACATTCATTAAAGGCATTCAACAAAAGAATTAAACTAACAGGAAGTGCGAGCCACAGGCAGGATCCCTCCTTGTGGGTCGGGAGTCCAGGAAAGGCCAGAGACAGCCACTGCAGGATAAAGAAACTGAGCCTGGCATTTGTTGCACTCTCTCATTTTCTCATCACCTTCTTCAGCTGTTGTCTCTACCATCCAGGTACCCTGGTCCTGGCCTTACCACCTCTAGTACTACCTCCCACTCATAGCACCCTATCTGGGCTTTCTTGGATGCCTGCAAAGCTAGTTAAAAGGTATAACTTTTTATCTAGCCAAATGGATACCTCCTTTTTGCAAATTACAAGAAGCTGCTCCCCCTATCTGGGTAGACATGATCCTACAAGGGGATGTGTGGCTTGGCAAGCGGAGAATGGGCTGACTTTTAGTTTGTGCCTTTGTTAGTTAGCCAGATGCCCTGGTGTAGTACACAACTCACGCAACTGTACATGGCAGTCTTAGTGACTGCCAAGTGGTGATTTATCTCAGTGAATGGTATTCCATCCATCTATCTATCCATCCAATTATGCATGGCAGAGAGGAACCTAGAAGATATGTTTGACTCTTTTCTTTTTTTCCCTCCCATGTTCAGCCCATTATATTGTCAATTTAGCTTCTATTTATCTCTCAGATTTTCTGTTGCTCCCCATCACCAGCACTCTAGTCAAAAGAAGACCATCTTCCTTCTGAAATCAACACTAGCTTCCTAACCAGCCTCCCCTCATGTATTCTCTCCTGCCTTGTGTTCATTCCCATCCTTGCAGCCAGAAGATATATGAACTCAACCATTTTAACACTGACAGCAGGTTGGAGGATCTTTCGAAAATATAAATATGATCATCACCCTTTCCTGCTTAAAAATTCTCAGCAGCTTCTCTTGACGCTTAGGATAAAGATAAGATTCTTTGACCGGGCCTCTTATATCATCAGGCCCCTTCTTCTCCCGCTTCATCCTGCATTGCCTTCCTTTCATCTGTCTTCTCTCCAGCTCTTCTGGAAACGAGCCCACACACATGCTATTCCCTCCACCTAGAACCTGGTCTGTCCCTCTTCACCTGTTAACTCCTGTTCACACCGGGAAGGCTTATGCCTCAGGAAGGCCTTCATTGATCCTTCTGAGATGGCCAACTCCTCCTATAAGCCCTTTAGCAACAAGGGCCTTCTTCCCTTTGCAGCACTTATCAGTTACACTTCTGCAAGTATTTGTGAGGTCTCTGAAACAGCCTCTCTTTCCAACAACACTGTAAATTACACGGGACAGGGCTGGCGCTCATCACTGTATTTCTGACTCCTGTTATAGTGGATGGTACATAGTCCAGACTTGAAAATATATGCTGAATGAATACAGGTTTGCCTGGCTTGGAGAAACCAATATCTAGCAGAAGCCACTCTTCAACAATCCCCAAAGTGATATACAAGTTAAAGTTTCCCAAATTGTGAGTGTGAAAGAAAAGGGAAGAAGAGCCAACCATAGAAAATTAGCAGTTGACAAACAGCTCCCTCATAACTAGCCAACTCTGAATGCGTCTTCTATAAATCACTGTGGCTAGCTGGCTTCTAGCAAATATTTGTTGAATTGATGGATAAAATGTAATCATTCACAGCCTGGATTCAGTGCTACATCTGCTAGGAAGCCATTTCTAATGTATGTCAGTCTCCAGAAATAATTTCCCTGTCCCCTAAATGTTCAAAGCATATTATCCTTCCCTTTCTGATGATATCTTTTATCTTGCATTAGAGTTATTTAGGTATTTGTCTCTCTCTTACATATTTAGCACTGATTCTACTCCGGGCTCTCAGCAAAGGGCATCCAATGGGTATCTCCTTGGAAAGATTCTCACGATAAGAATTCGTGAGCTCAGATTCATGAATTCAGACATCTATGGGTAAAGGCAGGTAGGCAACACAAAGGAATACTGTAATTATGTAGCTTTGGGGATGGGAGCTGTAGGCACCTGTGGATTCCTGCTTCACCGAGTAGGTCCCCAGTGACTCATTATTGTGTGAGAATGTGGGTCCAGCCTTGTGAGATTTTCTGATTGTTCTGAAAGGAAATCTGGATTTCATGATATAATTTATCTTTATCCCTACTCAGACTTTATCTACCACCCAACACCTGGCAAGTGTTTACCTTAAAGTAGGTGCTCAGTTAAGATTTGGGGAATGAATGAATGAATGAACAAATAGATGATAAGTGATACTTGAATTAGCCAGTGTCTCTCAGAGGTACACACTGTGAGTTTCAGTGTATTTCTGACTTTCCTGGGTCCCTTCAAAAAAGATTAGTTAGGACACTTTTAAACCAATTATTGATCACTAAGTAAGACTCCACTGTGAGAAGTCATGTTTTTGTTTGCCATCCCCCTATCGGGTATTTTCAGGTCCAGACAGTCTTGAAATCTTTCTAATCCAATTCAGAGAACTTCCAATACCAGATATTTGCCCCAGATCCTCCAAATATTCAAAATTCAGCTCTCAGGACCTGTCATTTGTCACCTATTATATGCCCTTATTAAATGGAAACTCAGTTTAATAACTGTCAACACTTTCCTTGAGTCACTTGTTTCTACCAAATTGAAAACATTCATTAGTACATAGAAAATCCATCCTTCTTTTCAAACCTCCTGATTGAGAAGTAGTTTAGATAATTTGACAGGTGAATGAGAGTCTCAATGCTTTTGTAATCATGAGTTACCATTAGGATTTGAATATTTGTACTAAAATTTGCCTTTGCAACATCAAGTTTTAAAGGCAGGAGAGACTTCAGAAGTTATTTGGTCTAAACGCCAGTTTTACAGGTGATGAAATTTGAGTCCAGGGAACAAAAGCAATCAGCCAAGTGAGTTACGGAGCTGAGATCCAAACTCAGATCTTTGGAGTCAAACCACTTACTCATTGTACCCTTATGATATGCCAGATTTCCTAAACACTTTATCATTGGTTATTTCTAATAACAACTCAAGAAAGGTGTATCATCCACATTTTACAGGGAAGGAAACTGGGCTCTGAAAGGCGGCATGACTTGTCTCAAGTCCTCTCAGCTAATAATAAGTCCTCCAGCTAACAAAGCTGGAATCGAAGTCCAGATCTGTCTGGCTTGGAAGATGGAGCTTCTCCTATCACACTATGGAGTGGTATGGTAAAAGTCAAGGGAGCTTTGTGAAGATCACATTGCTACTGAGTGATGGATTTGCGATAAAAAATAATGCAAATGCTATCGAGAATTCCAAACTAGAGATTTCATCGGTTCCTCGGCCCCCATCCTCCACACAATCAGTATTGCTTCCCGAATACCTAAACTAAAACCTCAAACTTTACTATGCAAACAAATTATTTGGGGATCTTTTGAAAATGCAATTTCTGATTGAATAGTGCTTGGGTGGGACCTGAGATTCTGCAGATTCAGAGATTCTCAGGTGAAGCAAGTGCCCCTAATCCTGGGACAACACAGCTTCCTAAACTGGGACTTCCTAAATTCAACACAGCTTCCTAAATTTTCAGCAACCCCATTCCAAGATGGTCAAGCAGCAAAGTCTGTAAGGTGAGGGAGGGCAGTGTGGTTGTAGTGGGAGAGGACACAATGTTTGTTTACTTATTGTTTATTGAACATCTTCACTAAGTGCTGAGCATAATGCTAAGGACTTTACAGTTAGAACCACATTTAATCCGCACCATAACCTTATGAGTATCTATTTGTGTCTACATTTTACATTATGAGTATCTATTTGTGTCTACATTTTACAGACGTGGAGGCAGACTCAGAGTTTAGGTCAAATTCACATGGCTGTATCCAATTCCAAAGTTCATGCTATTAACCACAATGACAACTTTCTCCTCAATGAGATTGTCCCCCTTATACCCACAGCAAGTCTGAATGGCACTTTTGAGGAGGAAGGAATCTTTGAGCAGACATTGCTAAGCTGATGTGGACAGCACAAACCCAAAACCGCAGTGCTGAAGACTATCTTAGATCAGATATTGATCAGCTTGCTAGAGGAATGTGCAAAGGATTCATTCACACCCAGACAGAAATAAGCAGAAACAGCTTGAGTGAAAACTTAGAAATAACTTGCATACTCAATAATTAAATAACGATTAAACAAAACATATTATATTAAGCAATGGGCATAATCAATAGGCAATGGATAGATTTCAGGTAGGATGTTTACTAGTACAGCATGATCTGATTTTTGTTGGAGAAAAGGTGTATGTGTTTGCACACAGGAAAAAGATTGGAATTAAGCACTCCCAAAACATATCAGTAATATTTGGGTAAGATTATTATTGCTTATTTTTTTTCTTTTCTCTATATACTTATCTGTTATTTCTCTTTTTTCCACAGCAAGAGTGTATCATTTGTATAATATCTAACAGAAATTTTTAAAAATGCAAGAGAAGTCAGGGAGAAGCTTACAAAGGACAGATACTAACTCAAACTATAAAGGTATAGATATTGTAACAATTTGAAATTGGGAAATATTAGACAATTTAGTGGAAGAGAATAGAAAGTAAAGTCAAAGACCCATAAGATGTGGATATATCAATAACTTACTTTTTCTCTTGGAGTGGGAAGTCTTTCCTAAAAAATAATACAAAACTATTATACATAGGCTGCCCCCACAAAAATACTATATATTCAGTCCATAGACCATTGACCAACAAGAAAATATTTCTAACCTATATGACAAATAAATAGGACTAATATTTTAAATATATAACATGTTCTTATAACTCAGTAGAAAAATTGGCAAAGAATATGAACAACTGTTCTTGAAGAAAAGGAGAAAAAGAGTGAGAGAATAGATCTTAGCTATGTGAACATTTAGGAGGGGGCAGTGTTTACCTGGTGTCCACCCTCATTATTAGTGTTTTCGTGTAATTATCAAGGTAGAAATTCAAACCACAGCAGAACAGGAACAATCCCATTAGTCACATCTAACCACAAAGGGATACATCAGTTGCTTAGTGGGAGAAGGATAGGAAATTCACACCAGAATCCTATTTCACAATTCATAATTGGCTGTATATAATTAGACCTAAGCTAACTGTGTAACAAAACATAGCAGGAAGGGAAATAAAATGGCATCAAGAACGAGAAGCATGCTGACAAAGGGACTGAATTCCATCTCTTCCTGTAGCTGTGTATCCTTGAACTACCTTGCTAAACCTTCCTCTTCACCTATAAAATGGACATCAGAAATCCTATTTATAGTGTTTTTCTGCCAAAAAAATAAGATGGCATATGTTAAGCAGTTAGTGCTCAACAAATAGTAACGATATTACACCCCCAGAATGATTATTATAATACAACCCGTATATATGGCAGGAACAGGGTTGACACTATGAGCTTCCTCCATAGTACTGAGCAGAGAGCAGGTCCTCACTGGCTACTGGATTGGGGCAGGCACCACCGCATTGCTGCGACATGGGTGGAGCACGGCTTTGCAGTCTCGCCAAATTCAAGACCCTTCACCAATACTGACTCCCACTTAGGGAATCTCTCAGGATCTTTGTTTCTTCATCTGGGGACAATTTTGGTGATGCAAGCTATAAGGATTAAATTAAATTAAATCACATTTGGGAGAATGCTTTTTGAACTGTAAAGCTGTCAGCTTCAGCCCTGCCTTCCCCAGTTTGCAGAACCCATTTCTTGAGGCATACCTGTCTGGCAAATTTCACCTCAGAGTCACCTCTTTCATCACCTCAGCCCATCCATCTAAGGGCTTCAAAGATGGTTCTAAGACCTGGACTCTTAACTGGGGCCAAACAGTACACAGCCTAGTGCATGATACCAAGATCAAGATGACTGGGACAACTATGGGAAACTCTAGGATATCCTCTAAACTGCCAGCATATCCCACACACATGTTTTCCTTGCCTTCACTGCCATCCAGACCAGGACCCAACATCCCAGGACCAATCAATAGCACCAGTTGTGGAGTGTGCTCCGTGTTCTAAGCCTTATGCTGAGTATTCTACTTGCATTGTTTTAATTAATCCTCACACTAGATCTGAGATAAGTAATCTTATCTCCTTTTTACTGATGGGGAAACTGAAGCTTAACAAGGGTTAGGACAAAAGTTAAGGAACTAATGGTTTATATAATGGGCCAGAGTTTCTTATTCCAAGTTTATCTGACTATGATCTTAGGTACTATGCTTCCTCTCTAAGAATTATTTTGCAGATGAGCCCCATGAAGGAAACTGACCTACCTACAATCACATAGCTAATAAATACCAAAACTGGAATTAAAATCTATGTCTCTTCAAGTCCAAAGACATGCTCTCCCCATAATACCACATTACTTTCCCCAATCCCATAAGACTAGTTTCTGCCTAGGTGTTCCTTCCCTGAGCCCAGAGCCTGCTGTTGTCCCCAGCCAATCAGTGAGTGGCCTGGATCCATGCTTAGCTCTTGTTAGTTTATTTCCCTGAAATCTGGGTTCCAGATTTTGTCCTTGCTGATGGGACACCTGCTGAGGATGGACAGATTTTCCCAAAAGATGACAGATCCCTACTTGATTCCAGAGAATGCAAACAGAAGTTCTCACATCTACCTTTGAGAATGAGCACCAGACTAACCCATTCCCTTGCTTGATGTGTTAGATCTCTGAAGCTACCAAGCTCCAAAATGCTGAGTAGGGTCAAGAGGTTGGTCTCCATCCTGCCTTCTTGCAATGTCAACCTCTTGCTTATTCAGGCATGTTAGAGACCCATAATGCCCATACACAGGCCTGACCCATAACAAATATCAGCTGTTATGTCTTTTGTAGGCTTGTTCATTTCCAATTGTAAAACTTGTATGCTCATTGTGTTATTTCTCATTGCTCTGACAAACCCTTCCTCTCTATAGCAGTGCTACAGGAGCGTAAAGGGAACAGAGTTGCAGATGGAATACTGTAACTGGACTTAAGTACAAATTCAAAATCCACCTAGGTGGTCAAGGGTTGCTACAACTGGATCAATTTGCCGATAAAACTGCTCATTCGAGCTGAAGGATTTAATAGAGAAAAAGCAGACTAAGAAATAGAATATTTAAACACTTCAAGTCATTTCCTTGGAAAGGCTTTCTGCGTCTTGTTGGAGGAGCGAGTCATCTTCCTGTGTGAAATGTTCAAAGCTGATTTCCGGTGAGTAATGAGTGGGGCATTCAGGTCTGGATGCAGCCACTGTGCACGTGGTGAAGTCCACGGCACTACAGCTTCCTCTTCAGAAAGCAGAGGTGCTGCCTCTTGAGCCCCATTATTCTGGGCTCTTCTCCAGGCCACAAAACAACCAGAGTTTCTAAGGGGCATATGTGGATGGCATCTGCCAGCTCTCTATCCAGTGCAACTATGGTTGTCTGTGACTCACAGTAAGCTCACACTGGAAGCCTTTTCCGTGTGTTTCTGTGCAGGCTCTGTTGGCTGAAATTCATGCCAATCTCAAGAAAGGTCTGTGGTTCTGGCAAGCAGCAATCGTGTGTTGGAGAGCTGCAAGTATCCAGCCTTAGTTCAGGATATAGCAGCAGAAAGGGCAAAAACACGCCAGCACACACTGATATGTATAATGAATGAGGCTGGGCTACTTCAGTAGGCTGGAAAATACATACCAGCAGGTCTGGGGGAGAATGTACATCATACGTAACAGAAGCCTACTCATTGTCTAAGCCAACAATGGCATTTCAATAAAGAGAAGACCCCACTGGTCTGAAGCAACAAATCAGGCAGGACAATAAGAGACTTGTGTTGGAAACTCCCATCCTACCTCTCATTTGGGTTAACCATAAGCCTTCAAATGAACCCACAGAAGCAGCCTGCAAGTAAGGTGGTAGAAATGTTATCACTTCTACTTTTGAGCTTCTGGGAGGTTAAGTTGCCATAGATCACACTGGTAGCAGCCCCAAGGCATTTGAACCTACATCTGTCAGACTCAAAGGCCAAGCTCCTAACTGCTTCAAAATTCATCTCGTTCTGATAAATTGTTATTCAAAGTCACCTGTGTTCAATGCTCCAGCTTGGAACCAAACACCCTTTTGGAGTCCTGAATAAATGAAAGAAAAAGAGAGAGAAAAGCTGTCCTAGCTTTGCTGTTTTCAACAATGTGGCCTTAAGCAAATCACTAATAACCTCTCTAGCCTCAACGTTTAATTCTGGGATCACTTTGACGAGTTTAACAGGGGAGACTCCTTTGTGCTGTTTCCTTTATGGACCCTGAAAAGGTATAGTTTTCTCACTCAGTCATTATTTGTTGATTCCTTCACTCTTTAAACATCTACAGACTACTCAGTGGCAGGCACTAGGGCAGAAAGATAAATAAGACATGGTACCTGCCATCAACGTAGTCACGGTCTGATGGGGAAGAAAGGCCTGCAAAAACAGTCACATGACAGTACACAGAACACCATGCTCACCCTCCATAAGAACATATCTTTCTGCTGGAGCAGACCCCGAACCAGCTTCTCAGCAGGCACAGTGGAACATGCCTGTAGCAGCACCCTGCCCTAGGACCATGCGAGCACAGGGAAAGGGGTAATTACCAATCAGGTTACATCTTTGAACCACAGCCACTGTCTGAAATGACATCTTCGGGCCTTAGGGCCTTTTCTACTGCATAGCACTATTGGGTAACTCATCATAAATTCAGAGCTAGAGAAGAATGCTGAGACTATTCCAGTGCAATCCCTCATGTTACAGGTGGGAAAACAGGCCTAGAGAGGTGAAGGTCACAGGAAGGAAGAGGTAGATATAGTTCTGCACCCTGATCTCTAGACTTCCACATCTTGCTAATTCTCAGTAGTTATGAGACACCCAAATCTTTTCCCTGGTTTGATCCTCCCTACCTCCTTTCATACTCTACAGTTTCAGTCAACTAGGTGTAATAATGGAAGACAAGGACTCTGAATGAATATGAAACTTCTCTGTGGGACACTTGAAATTAAAGAAACATCATTTTTTTTAACTCATTTCCAGAAATCTCCAGAGTAAGGACCTTGACCTAGCTGAGATACCTAAGTCCCAACTAACATTAAAATCTGCTGCAGATGAATCTCTTTTGCAAAATGTAGCATAGGGAAAAAGTCTTGGATTTAGGAGGCCTGGATTCAAAGATCAGCTTTGCCAATAGGTTGCCTTGAGATCTTAGGCAAGTTCTTCCCCTCTGAGGACCTCAGTCCATCCCCTCAATATCAAAGGAGAAGATCAATTCCAGTAGAAGCTCCATGAAGGCAGAGACTTTGTCCACTGCTGTCTCCCCAGTGCCTTGAGCCACACATGGCACACAGTGGGAGCTCAACACATGAAAATGTCTCCAAAGACACTAACGTTCAGAAAATGGGAGTCCATGAAATCATTTCCAAAATTTGGAGTTCATGTCTGCTCGTGTTTTTCCCCTCCCTTTTGTTCAAGGGATGAATCCCTCCCCATCTCCCCTGTGTCTTAGCAACAGTGTGGAAGACTTGACTGTGCTGAAGCAGTTCTCAAGTTGCGTGACCTGGCAGCTGTGCATTCCTCTGTGTACTCTCATATTATCGTTTCGGCATCACTCCCCCTCTGCTGTCACTCCTCGGGCCGTTTGCTCAGAACCACCTGCTCAGCTCCTCTGCTCACTTGTTGCTGAAAACACACCCTGATGCCACCTACCTTCACCGAGCTCACCTGTGCTATTGTGCAAGACAATAGAAGACTGGACACCTTCAAGTAGGGTCATATGTTTTAACAGGAGCACAAGTGTACAGTGAGGAGAGGTAGCTGCTTTGCAATACTTGGCAAACACCAAATTTGAAACCTGGAAACATTTCCCAGGGTCTTTATTGTGCAGTGAATTAAGCAAAAATTTTTTAAAACAAAGAACAGTTACTACCATTTACTGAGCACTGGCTGTGTGTCAGGTAGTTTCGCACACTCTCCCCTGCTTAATCTTCTCAACAATACTGTGAGCACCCACTTTTACAGAGGAGGGAATTGAGGCTTAGAAACGTTGATTAGCTTCTCCAGGTCACAAAACCAGCAAAAGCTGCCACTAACACTAGATCTGGCTCTTCTGATTGCAACATCCCAAGTTTTAAAATTTAGCAGAATCTAGGCCATGTGTGATGACTCATGACAGTAATCCCAACACTTTGGGAGGCCAAGGCGGGTGAATCACTTGAGGCCAGGAGTTCGAGACCAGCCTGATCAGCATAGTGAAACCCCGTCTCTACTAAAAATGCAAAAAAATTAGCCTGGCATGGTGGCACACACCTGTAATCCCAGCTACTAGGAAGGCTGAGGCATGAGAATTGCTTGCACCTGGGAGGCAGAGGTTGCAGTGAGCCAAGATCGTGCCACTGCACTCCAGCCTGTGTGACTGAGGGAGACTCTGCCTCAAAATAAAAATAAAGATTAGAAGATTCTGGAAAATTGTAGGTCCATTAAGAACAACCTAGTGAAAAGGGAACAGAATGGCAGCTATAGACCATCCAGTTCTTTCTCCACCCACTTTATTTCCTCTCCTAAAACTGAAAGAACTTGTTTTCTGTGACTCCAGTATATAGAGCTGACACTAATGTTTGCGTGTTATGAGGAGATACTTAGCAATTATTAGGTCAAAGAGAGTTCAGTCGAAATGGACCTTTCAGCTCTTTCAATCTAGCCCTGATATTTTATAGATGGTAAACTGAAGCCTGGAGAACTTAAGAAGGTCACCCATCTAATTAGTAAGTAGCAGGGCCAGCCTTGTCTGGTACCAAATCCTATGCTCCTCACCTGCAAAGAAGGGGCAATAACACTTGTCTATAAAGCTGTGGCTGTGAGGATTGTTTTCAAAGTATTCAGCTAGGTCAGTACCTGACATATGGTAGACTCTGCAAAGTGTAGATCCTGCTGTCCCTAAACCTCAGACTTTTATCTGTAAATGGAGTGTGCAAGGGCCCTTACCTCATATATTTGTTTAAATAAATCAAATGAGCTCTTGGATGTGCAGAGCTTTGTAGCATTTGCTTCACAAACTCTACCTATCCGCTTGTGGAGCTGTTAGGTATGGCATTTCAGATGTTCCTGGGTAACTTCCCAGGTAGACAATATTAGAGTGAAGGTAATGGCATCTGACCCTGGCCTCTTCTCATTATAAACGATTATAAAACAGAAGAAAAGAGAAACAGAAAAAATCAGAAACTTGCAACCATGTAGATATTTTACCTTCATCACCTTCTTCTCTTCTTGGCATTGCTTGGGCCTCACTGAAGCCATGGGTTCCCTCCTTATTGCAGAGAAGGCTGTTGATTGGAAGGGCACAGAGAGCCTGGCTCTGGCTGGACTAGGCTTGATCAGGAGTTGAGTGCTGCCAGGGACAGGGCTCATAATTCAGGAGGGATCCGCATGCATGTGTGTCATGAGACTAGAGAACTGTGGGTTCCGCCCAGTGTGCTGTGAGGACAGATTGAACACCAGGCAGTGAAGACCAGCTCCAGTCAGGGCGATCCCATCCTTGGTTCATTAGAGTGTCTTTGTTGGGGGACTCTATCACTTTCCAGCTGTACAAGGGTCTCTCTTCAGGATGAAAATAACCTTTGCCCTCTTTACCTTGCTTCTTACAGACTCCAAGTACTCAACGTTCTTTTTAAAGGTTACACCATCAGGAGGATTGAGTCGGAGGTGAGGTTCCATAGACAAATACTAAAAGGAGTTTGGCTGTGAAAAGATTGAGAGAGAAAGAATAGGACGATGGGGGAAGAGCTGATTTTTTTTTTTTTTTTTGAAAGGTGGTGTTCTAAGTTAGGAAAGCCCAGAGCCTATTTAAATGCTTTTGAGGATAAACAAGGCAAGTGGAAAGGTTGAAGGGATAGGAGCTTAACTGATAGCACAAGGTCCCTGAGAAAGCAGGAGGGAAGGGGCCAGACCTCGGGGGCTGCCATTGGCCTTGAGCAGCGGAGGAGAGGCGGGTAAACAAGGAGCAAAGGAAAGGCACTGTTTGTCCAAGTCCCACAGTCTGTCATGGTCTTTCTTCCCTCTTTGCCCAGCTAAGGCCGCGTGCCAGTGCGGTTCTCGATGCTCCGCCCACATGAATTAACAGCCTCACCACAATCCTGCTAGGTCGGCATTTCTAACCATCATTTTCTAGATGTGCAAACCAAATCTCAGAGAATGTATAAACTTGTCCATGGTTATACAACTAGTATTACTAATAAAAATAGTGCTGACATTAATGTGGCCCTAACTACGTGTCAGACTTTATTCTAAATACTTTATATTCATTATTCTGTTTAACCCTATGAGGCAGGTACAATTACTATTCTGATGTTACAGAGGAAGAAACTAAAACACTGGAAGATTAGATTATTTGCCCAAGGTCCAACAACTTCAAAGTGGAGCCGACACGAAAGCCCAGGCGGTCTGGCTCCCAGGACAGTATTCCTAACCATCATACCATGTCATCTCTTGTTGTGGGAAGCAAGGTAATGGAAATTAAGTTCAAACTCTCATTTGTCTGACTTCAAATGATGCCATACTTTGCTAATTGCATCAGGGGATGAGGATGGATAAAGGTAAATCTGCCTTTAGAGTTGAATATTCTGTACCAAGATCCAGCTGGAATGTCTGAGGACAAGTAACGGAAAATGTGAGTACCTCCTCAATAGACTTTCTCCAATGACTCATTGCCCCAAACTGGGTAACCGGGCTCTCCAGCTCCCTAACCAGCTGGGGTGCCTCTTTGGTGAGAATTTTCAAGGGAGAGGTTTGACAGTAGTGTAGTTTAACAATCAACAGTGCCGGCTACATCCACATAGGGCAGTGGGTGCTTGACCCAAGTCTTCATTCATTTATTTATTCATTCAGTAAATCATTTCCTGACCACCAGTTCTGCCCAGTACAGTGTCAGCAGTAGACATGCAAGTCAGGCACACAGTTCTTTTTTCTTTCTTTCTTTTTGTTTTTTGAGAGGAGTCTCACTCTGTCCCCAGGTTGGAGAGCAGTGGCTCAATCTCTGTTCACTGCAAACTCTGCCTCCCGGGTTCAGGCAATTCTCCTGCCTCAGCCTCCCGAGTAGCTGGGACTACAGGTGTGCGCCACCACACCCAGCTAATTTTTGTATTTTTAGTAGAGACAGGGTTTCACCATGTTGGCCAGGATGGTCTCGATCTCTTGACCTCATGATCTGCCCGCCTCGGCCTCCCAAAGTGCTGGGATTATAGGTGTGAGCCACCGCACCCGGCAAATTCTTACTTCTTAAGCAGCTTACAGACTTGTGCTTGGTATAGATATGTAAATGGACAAGTCCATAGCAATGCATGGCCACTTCCTACAGTGAGGTGTTTCCAAAAGGTGACAAAAACAGAAAGGGGATGCCAGTTCCTGTCTAGGGGAGGGACTGAGATGAAGACTTCTTTTAAGAAGAAAAGTTTGCCAGAGGAATGAGGGAAATGGGGAGGGCATGTGACTCAGGCAAAGGGAGCAACACGTACAAAGTCAGGGGAGCCTGGGAAAGTGTGGCAGTTTCGGCTGAAGCAGAAATGCCAGCTTTGAGAGGGGGAGATGAAGCTGGAGAGGCAGGCAGAGGCAGATCATATTACCACAGGTGCTGGATGCCTCCTGTAGGAATTTGATCTTTAATCTTTGCCACCACCCTTCAAAGCTGTTCTATCACTAGTTCCAATTTACAAATAAGAAAATGGAGACTCAGAAAACCTAATGGGCTGCCTATTCACAGCTGATAAGAAACAGGGCCAGAGTTTGAACCCGGGCTGACCTGATACCAGAGCCGAACCTCTTTCCACGACATCATAATGACTGCCTTTGGTTCTGTCTCTAAAGTGATTGTACCCTATGATGTAACCAAAAAAATAAAAAGGCTTTTTTTCTATGGTGACAGTGGCAATGTCATTCCAGGAACTAAGATTTGTTCCTTTTACAAATGAGAGTTGGGTGCATTCTTTCCCTCTGCTCATTATAAAGGCCTGCTTCCTACCCAAATGAATAATGAGGTTGTAGCTGTCTGCATTCAGCCATAGGAAGATGCATAATTGTATTTCTTCCATGATGGAAGAACCAGCTGTGGCGCTAATAAAAATGACTGCTTTTCAATTCTTTCATCAGAGTAAATAAAACTCCCTTGTGATTAACAGCAAATTGGTTTCCTACAGAGTTGTCAAATCTGAAGGGGTGGGACGAGGGGGGTCAGGGAGAAGATGGGAGCGAGAGCATGTTAGTGGTTCTACTCCAGCAGTGTTTTCTCCAAGTATGTGTTCCAGAGATGCTTGAGGTAGAAACCGTCTTTTCTTTTTCTTTCTGGTTTTTTTTTTTTTTTGAGGCAAGGTCTTGCTCCGTTGCCCAGGCTGGAGTGCAGTTTCATGATCATAGCTCACTGTACTCTCCAACTTTTGGGTTCAAGCAGTACTTCTGCCTTAGCAGAAGTAACTGGGACTACAGGCACCCACCACCATGCCCAGCTAATTTGTGTGTGTAGAGATGGGGCTCACTCTATTTCCCAGGCTGTTCTCCAATTCTTGGCCTCAAGAGATCCTCCTGCCTCAGCCTCCCAAAGTGTTTGGATTATAGGGTGAGCCACTTTGCCCAACCTTGGAAAGATATTTTCAACATCTTTCAGAAAATTCCCAATTCTACCAAAATAACACACTTCAGTATCACGGCATGGGGACAAAAGCAAAAAGAGAGCTCACTTGTTAACAACCACAGTCCCTAAGACTTTCAGGTTTGGGATATCAACTCTTTCTCCATCCATGTACTCATTCATTTATTCTACAAGTATCTTTTAAGGCTTACTAGTGATCTGTTCATTAATTGACTATTACTGAGTGTCTACTGTATTCCAGGGCTGGGCTTTGGGAATGAATGGTGAAAAAGATTCAATTCCTGCCCTCATGGTGCACACGGTCTAATGAAGAGATAATCTGTTAGTAGTTCTTTATGATACCCTAGAATGGAAGAGTAGTGTCGAGAAGATCAGCATAAGAGGAAGAGTGACTCACAGTTGAGGGTCACAGCCAGACCGAAATAACCATACATTGAAGATATCAGGGGAATCAAACCCTGCCTTCACTCTCCTGCCTCCCAATATTTTTTCCATCTTGGAGGTCAGGGAAGGCTTCCTATAGGAGATGGTACCTGAGCTGGGTCTTGACAGATGAATGCGAGTTTGTTACGTAACGAAGAAAATGAAAAAAGTTCCAGGCAGGAAAAAAAAAAGAGCAAAAGTAAGAAGGTGAGAGGTTCAGAGGTAGACTGAAAATAAATCCTAAGGGCTTTATATGTCATGGTCAAAAGTTTGGTCTTTGTACCCAGGGCTCTGGGGCGCCATTGCATAGGTGACTGCCATGATCATATATGCATTTATAGAAGATCCCTTTGTCTGTTGCATAAAGGATGAATTACAGAGAGGTGGATAGTGGACAAGAAGAGAAAGACTGATTCAGTAAGCAGCAAATAAAGGGTGAGAGCCTGGGCCAGGACCGTTATGGTGGACATGGAGAGAAGGGGGTGGTTTTGAGGTACATGTAGGAAGTAGTAATCATGCTTGATTAAATGGGAAAGGAGTCCACTGGGGAGGGAGGCATCCAGGCTGATTCTAAGGATTCTGGCTAGGGTGTCAGTGGATGACAGTATTTGCCAAGACTAAAAACAAAACAACAGCAATAGGTTTGGAGGAGGAAAGGAGATGGCCTTGGTCTAAGGCATATTGAGTTTCATAGGCCTGCAGGAAATCTGGGTGGAGTTGTCTAGTGTTACTTGGTTTTGACTCTCAAGTTCAGCAGAGGGAGAAGGAGGAGATGTATGTTAAAGAGCCTTGTGCATAACAGATACTAATATGTATTTGCATACACAGAGAAAAGATATAAAAGCCAAGGAACTTGATTTTATACTGTGTTCAAAGAACAAAACAGTAGCTGCTTTATACTTAATGAATGACACAATATCATATTTGTGCTACTGTGTTTTTTTCTAATAGATATCTTTCCTTGCTCCTTGGACTGTAAGGGGATAGGAGCTATAACCCACAGTTGTTGGTATTTTGCATACCTTTAAGTACTCATAGCATATATTAGGTATCCGCTAAATATATAAACATGGCTTATTGATTGTCTAATGGCAAAAAAAAATTTTTTTTGAGAAAGACTCCACGCTGAATATATAGTTCCAATTATTCTAGCACTTCTCTATAAATGACAAACCACTTGCTCTCTCTGGGTCCTGTTTCTCCCCCACTGGAGAACTGTGATTAATGTCCCTTTCCTGTTTGAAAGTGGTGGTCCAAAGATTAATGAAGTAAGAATCCCTTGGTGATAACTTGAATAAGAAATGGGCTGTATTGTTGTCCTATTGTAATGAATTTGAAAATTATCCTATATTGTTCAAATGGCAAATGACTCATCAAAAGTGGGTGTTTGGAAGTGATAAATGGAAAGTCTGAGGATTTTCTCATTAATTAATTTGGCTGTGAAAATAAGCACTGGCCTGCATTCCCAGTGAAATAAAAGCAGACCAAAAGGTAACCAAAAAGCCAGGCTAGTATGGAGTGGCGTAAATTCTGCCCTGGGCATAGACTCAGATTTTTGGCAGGCAAGTCATAATTTTATATAGGTAATATATCACTTTCTATTATATATTTTCCAAATTTTCTATAATGAGCACATGCTCTTTTATAAGAAAACTTAATTTTTAAAAATATTATCATAAAAATATTAATCATACATTAATAACATATAAGATAAATATAGTAATAGAGATTAAGTAAATTCTATATTTATTTTTTAACATATATTTTTGAGTCTGCTTTATTAATATTCCATCATGTTATTTGCCCTTTAGTCTATTAGCAAATAAATCAGGGGTCTTTAGCTGTAAGCAACAGAAATTTCATCTGATGAAAATATACCAGAAAGGAAACATGTTGGGAATATATGGGGGAATTCAAAAGTTCAAAAGGAAAGCTGGGAGCAAAGTTTAGGAAGCATGGAGAAGGACAGAAGAGGCTCTAGGGGTTCCATAAGAACTATGAGCAGGCTAATCCAGCCCTTCTGACAACCTGTGAGCTCAAACCATCCACCCCAATTTATGTCCAATTAGGAAGGGAAGATCTGGCCAGCCTAGTGAGGACATGTTTCTGCCTATAGGGGACGTAGGGCACCTTGCTAACTGTCTCATCCAGACTGTATCCAAAGGACCTTGCTTGTTCACCTAAGGGATTTTTAATCTTAATCCCCAAAGAAATGAAATGGATGTTGACAAACAGAAACAGTAGATGCCCACCCCATCAGGTAATAGTTTTCCCCCTACAACTTCTTAAAAGCATAATTTACATGTAAACAATATTGTTTCAAACTGACCTCTTAGTCTACTGGGGAACTGCTCTGATTGTTAGGAAGCCCTTCCATAAGCGTCAATTCCATTCCTCTCCGTCTATCACCAAAGAAGGGTGAGAATGGTGGTGGAATTGAAAACAGGATTGACGAGCATCTGTTGAGAAGGCTGCGTGAGGGAGTAGCTTGGAGGTGAGAAAGAGATTCAGGGTGAAGTGAGCTGTCATCACCACGCTTCCAAAGGGCTGCCTGCCATGTAGCAAAGGAGTGAGGGTTGTTCTCTCTTTTCTTGGAGGCTACAATTACGACCAACGGGTGAGAGTTTAAAGGAGGCAAATGCTAATGTCATCTCAAGGAGTGGTAGAACTTTTCAACAGAGTTGCCCTGCTCTGGAAAGTTGGAAGCCCCTATCTCAAGAGGTAGGCAAAGAGGAATTTCAGCATGGACGGGGTTGAGCTATACTCGTATGATCTCTGAGGGTTCTTTGGATCTTGAAAGTCTACTGTCCTATGAGCCTTTATTCTTTACAAGCCTAAAGTATGTCTTGCTGAAGAGGGTTCCTTACTCTTCTCAACCACTGGGTCACACCCATGCCTCAGATTCAGCTTCTCCTTTTCATTTCATTTGCTTGAAAATTTGTGTTTGTGAAAGAAGTCTCTGTGGACCACTTACTGCAGAATACTGGCATTTCCTTAACTGAATATAGCAAGCAGGAGAAGAGAAACAGCATGAGCAATGGATTAGTAGTAAGAATTCTTGAGTTTAAATCCCAGCTCTGCCGCTTACACACTGCGAGATCTTAGGCAGGTCCACTTGGGTCTTGTAATTCTTATTCTAGTCATATGTAAAAAGTATAATAACAATAATAATAAAACTAATAACCTGCCTTACAGGTTGATTAAAAAAATATGTAACATCTGGTTTTCATTAGGTCCTAATGATGTGCTAGAGTATTTATTTGCATTATTTCATTTAATTCTTCTAACAACCACATGATTCATAGATTTTATTATTTCTGTCTCATAGATGAGAAAACTGAGGTTTAGAGAGATGAAAACATTTGCCTAAGTGTTAGAGCTAAAGCAAAAATCAAAAGAGTTGGCCAGGCACTGTGGCTCACGCCTGTAATCTCAACACTTTGGGAGGCTGAGGCAGGTGCATCACCTGATGTCAGGAGTTCAAGACTGGCCTGGCCAACATGATGAAACCCCATCTCTACTAAATATACAAAAATTATCCAGGCATGGTAGCAGGCACCTGTAATCCCAGCTACTTGGGAGCCTGAGGCAGGAGAATCACTTGAAGCTGGGAGGTGGAGGTTGCAGTGAGCCAAGATTTTGCCATTACATCCAGCCTGGGCAAGAGAGTGAGACTCCATTTCAAAAAAAATCAACAGAGGCTGCATAGGCTGATTACTTTCTAATGCCAGACCACAGTTGTCAGAATTATGTGAGCTGGCATGTATGATACTGAACTTCTTAATAGAGGATCTGGTACATAATAGGGACTCAGTAATTTTAGTTCTCTTCTACTCATCATGCTTGCTACTTCAATCTTCAGGTAAATAAAAACTCCAGTTAACCAACATTCATCTTTACATGTGCCCCAGTGTCACCTTCATCCCCAGGCTGGTCACAAGATGGCGGCAACAGTTCCACATGTCAAATCAAAACACCACACAATGCCCTTCTTTTTCAAGAGCAAGAAAACCTTTCCTAGAGGTGTCCTCTCACAAACAGAGTTGGATCCACAGTCTCATTCTAAACCAATCACTGACAAAAGAGGATTGATTGAATAACTGTTGGGCCAACCAGATTCACCCATGGAGGTGGTCAGCTTCCAAAATCTGCCTTCTGCTTGGATGCAAAAAGCAGCTAATGGATGCCAGGTAGGCTACGAACTGTTTCCCCTACACCCCTATTTTCCTAATAAAGAAACAGAAGCTCAGAGGAGTTGAATTAATATGTCCAGAGTCAAAGGGCAGGAGTGGGGTTGCAGCAAAGGAAGTGTGTGGCCAAGGTGATTCCCAGGGAAGCAAGAAGCTTGAGGCTGTGTCAGGATAGGGAGAGGATTGATGATAGTGGTTCCCAGCTGTGCTGTGCTAATGAGCAGATGCCACCCCTAGGGATTCTGATTTACTTGGTCTAGGGGGAGCCTGAGCCTGGGCACCAAATTTTTTTTTTTTTTTTTGAGATGGAGTTTTGCTCTTGATGCCCAGGCTGGAGTTCAGTGGCTTGATCTTGGTCCACCGAAACCTCCGCCTCCGGGTTCAAGCAATTCTTCTGCCTCAGCCTCCTGAGTAGCTGTGATTACAGGCATGTGCCACCATGCCCAGCTAATTTTTGTATTTTTAGGAAAGACAGGGTTTCTCCATGTTGGTCAGGCTGGTCTCGAACTCCTGACCTCAGGTGATCTGCCTGCCTCAGAGTCCCAAAGTGCTGGGATTATAGACGTGAGCCACCGCACTTGGCCGCACCATGGTTTTTAAATGCTACCTAGGATATTTTAATGTGCAGCTGAGATAAGCAGCACTGGCTTAGAAGAAAGCTGTTGGAATATGGAGGCCTCAGGGACAAAGGCACAGAGTCTCCACAGGATAACAAGAAGCCTATCTCCTTTTTCTCCCCAATAATTGCTACCATTTCTTGAGGATCCCCATGTTTCAGGCATAGCTGTTCTCCCAAACACTCTACATCTAGTAGGCAGTCAATAATCAAATGAATCACAAACGCTTTTCTTATGGAACATTTTTACACAATTTCCACAAAGTAATACAGTTTCCACTTTACAGATGAGGAAACCAAGGCCCAGAAATTTTAACAAAGGAAGTCTCTCTGACTTCGTGCTCTCCAAGTTCTGTCCATCAGCCTAAGAAATCAGGGTCTGAAAAGCAAAACCAGGCCTAGGAAAGCAGGAATAGCCAAGAACAAGGCCCTAGAAGGACTGGTAGAGGACCCCCTCTCCCCTTCTTTTCCCTCCCCTCCCCTTTCTTTCTGTCCCCACCTCCCCACCCCCAACTCCCCCCACACACCCCCAAAGTTTCTCCTTGCACCTTATTCTGTTTGAGACCTCTTTGTGGCCTTCCCACCTGCCTGGAAACACACCAGCCTCTTGAGAGAAAGAAGGAAAGGACTGAAGCTTTCTGACAGAGGCACAGGCAAGAGTCAGGATCAATTCTTAATTCTGAGAAACCCCAGAGGTGGGGAAGGACTGTGACCCTGTGAATTGGGAGGCCTAGGAGTGAGACCTGGTCTCAGCACCTCACTAGTGGTGTGACCTCGAGCAAGGCCCTTCCTATTTCTGGCCTCCAGTGTCTTCGTCTGTAACATGAAGAAGCTGTACCAGAATCTACAGCTCATAAACTCAAGTGCTTTTAGGTCCAGGTAACTGATGTATGCTAATGGGGCAGGTTGGATGAGGAGTCGTTGCTGGGGAACTAGCATCCATATATCCTGTCCACAAAGGTGTAAATTTGTTGAATCTCAGCCAGTTGTCACCATGGAGTCCTATTGGCTCTGCATTGTGAGAGCTTCTGATTCATTTTTTAAAGGTATGCTAAGAAATCTATATGTTATGTGCCACCTCCTGGCTAATGTTAGTCTGATAACAGTAATAATAAACTTGTACAAGGCAAACAAAATATGAATGTGGGCTGAATTTGGCCAGCAGGCAGCTTCTTTGTGATCTGTGGGCCAAGTCATCTATAAGACCCTAACTCTCACATTCTGTGATTTCTAAATAAGGAGATACCTGATTATCTCATATGGCAGAAGGCAAAAATCAGCGTTTCTGCACTGAAAATTCTTTTCAAGAAGTAAACCCAGCAGGGCACAGTGGCTCACATCTGCAATCCCAGAACTTTGGGAGGCCGAGGCAGGTGGATCACCTGAGGTCAGGAGTTCGAGACCAGCCTTGCCAATATGCTGAAACCCCATCTCTAAAAATAAATTAATTAATTTAATTTAATTAAAAAGAAGTAAACCCAAATGGTATTGTCCAGAATTCTTATTCTTGGGTCTGAATTTATTTATGAGACTTCTGCGAAAATTATCCCCAAATCTGACCATCCCAGTTTGGAAAACTAAGGACCACCCTCTTTATAGAGAAATAGTGCCCTCTGCTGGAAGAGCGTTCAGGAAAACCCCTTTGGCATTAAGATAATTTAACACTTGGAAAGAGTGGATTTGTTTGTTTTCACTTGAAATAGATTTAATTAAGAATAATAAATAAAATAGAAATGCATATTTATGAATGGTTTGATGTATGTTAGGCAGAAATTGGGCTTTCATGTATCCATTTGGGAGTAATTACTCTTAATCTATTAAAAAAATGTCCAAGATTAGAGAAAGAAAACATTTGTTACATCAACTGACAGCAATCTGGAATGGGCAGACACAGAGAGGAAATTGAAATCTATGTCTCCAGACTTTGTTCTGGAAAATCGGAGCCTTTCTAATCACGTATTGCAAGTTTACAGGCTTTCATAATTACCTTCACTGCATCCTTTTAATAAATCTTCCTGGTGACTCTCCAAGGCAGGTATTGTCTCCATTTGACAGATAAAATAAATGAAGCCCAGAGAGTTTGAGTGACCAGCTGGAGATTCCTGCACAATTAAACGCTAGAGATAAGCTTAGGTAACTTGCGTAGGCTCTTCAAACTTCAATTTCTCTATTTGTAAAGCATGGTTTAAAAACAGTACTCTATTTGCAACAAGGGTTATCTGAGAACATATTTGTGAGAACTTAGCACAGTGCTTAGCCCAGAGTGAGCCTGGGACTCCATAGTAGCTATCACTACCATCCCAATGCCCATATCCAGGTCTTTTGACTCCTTACCTGTGCCTTTTCCACAACACTGGGCAGAGTCTTGAATGGTCAAGAAGAAACACCATGCTGCTGGGATTGATAACAGTGGCCCCAACCCCTAGAAGTATAGTCCAGATTTTTTAACCATTAGTGACTTTGATAATAGCTCTTAAGATCTTGAATTGCCTTATTAAAATAAGTTGTTCTAAAGGGAGGAAGTTATGGTTCCTGTGAAGTGTGCACCCCACACCACACAAGGACTATTGTGTAGATTCCTGAAATCAACATTTAATAAGAACATGGATATGCTGGCCAATATCCAAAAACAAGTGCTGACGGGTCCAACAGCTGCATCAGAACTGTTGAAGGAACTGGGGATATTTGGCCAGGAGAAGAGAAGACTCAGGAGCACATTCATTCACTCACTCTTTCACTCGTTTCTTCATCCTACCACATTTCCTAAATGCTTATTCTGTGCATAGCACCATATCGAGTGCTGAGGATACAGCAAAATAGACCTAAGGGCTGGTCTCATGAAACCTTATCTAGTGAGACCAGAGCGGCAGGGGACATCATCTGGAAAATCAGCTTTGATCTGGGTGAGCCCATATAGCAGGACCCAGGCCACCTGAACAGTAGATTTGGGCAGAACTTTTAAACTGGCTGGAGGGAAATGGCTCAAGTGTGAGGCCTACTCATTACTGAGAGCATGCAAGATGAGTCTAGGAACCTGTGGAAGGCTTTAGAAGGGATTCAAGGTGGCGAGGGGGATTTGGCCATCTTAGTTTCCTTGAAGCCTAGACACTGTGGATGCGTCAGCTTTGCCCGCCGGCTCTGGAAAGGCCCTCTGAAGCTGTCACTTGTGCTTTCGCTCTGAGACGGCAATCACAAGGACCTAGTTCTCCTTCTTTGGCTTCCTTTCTTAAACCTCTGTCTTCTTGGTGGTTCATTGATACTGTGGCCTTTTCTCTTCTGGTCGTAGACAATTCTGAATGGTGTCCTTTAACCACAGAACATAAAGGAATTGGCAGCAAAAAGTTTTAGGACAGGACATGGATTTTTCAAAAATACAAAAAAAAATTCATCTTCATTATCAAGAAATTAGGTATAAAATTTAAGCAACAGGAATGAGAGGGAAAAATCACCCAACGATAACAACTGTCCACAATATTTCCTTCCATTTTTTCCTTCTGTTTAGGATTTTATTTTAATTTATTTGTTTGTTTACTTATTTATTTTGAGACAGGGTCTTGCTCTACCGCCCAGGCTGAAGTGTAATAGCATGATCTCCACTCACTGCAATCTCCACCTCCCAGATTCAAGCAATTCTCCTGCCTTAGCCTCCTGAGTAGCTGGATTACAGGTGTGCACCGCGGCACCTGGCTTATTTTTGTATTTTTGGTAGAGACGGGGTTTCACCATGTTGGCCAGGCTGGTCTTGAACTCCTGACCTCATGATCTGCCCACCTTGGCCTCCCAAAGTGCTGGGATTACAGGTGTGAGCCCAATGCCCAGCCTATTTTATTTTTTAAGTTCATGTGGTCACACCAGATCCTACTGTTTCACTTAGGATTATTCAAACAAAATCTTTCTGTAAAGTAATAAGTTCTTCATTACAGTCTTATATAATTAGGGCGGTGCAAAAGCAATTGCGATTTTTGCCATTACTGTTAATATTTATTTAGTAGTCATTTATTTAGTATGCATTTATTTAAAGTATTTGCCAATACCTTTAATAAATTGTGTAATTATGTTATTATATAATATTGTTTTGAGTTAATACACCATAGTTTGTTTATCCATTTCCAATTTTTGATGTTATAAAACAGGCCCAGATCTAAGATATTCTATGACTGTCTGAAATGTGAAGAAATATTTGTGTACAAAGATGTTTGTTGTGGCTTTTCATTTCCTACTGTTTCTCCTCTTCCCCACCCTCTGCACATAACAAACACACACACACACACCTAACTACTTGCTCTTTGCTGAACAAGCCAAAGTCTCCAGACATGGCGTATGCTGTTCTCTTTTCTGGAATACCCACAACCCACTACCCTTCATAACACACTTATTCATTCTTTAAGATCAAGCTCAAATGTCATCTGCTTTGCAAAGTCTCCTTCACAGCTCCCTGAGGTCCCTTTTCTCTGTCCCATCACACCTCTCTCTTATCACTCTGGTGACTGAGTAAATGAGATATTTGGTTAGCTATTTAGAAAGTTAATTAATTGTTACACTGCTGGCCAATTTCTATAAGGGAAGTGGTCTAGCATTAGGCTAGAAAAGTCTCTCACATTGTATGCGTGTGTGTATGCAAAAACATTCTTTCTTCCTGTCTGTTCTGGATTAGTTGGGTGTGCTCTTATGAGATGCTGACACTGCGGTGCAGTGGAAGGAGCCATGGTCTTTGCCCAGTTTGAATCCTTCCTCACACTTTCTTCCAACACATTCTGAATAAAAACCATGTGTCAGATGCTACACTGGGCTCTGGAAGTACAAAAGCAAACAAGATATGGTCTCCCCTCTTAAGAAACCTAGAGTTAGGGCCAGGCGTGGTGGCTCACACCTGTAATCCCAGCACTTTGGGAGGCTGAGGCGAGTAGATCACGAGGTCAGGAGTTCGAGACCAGCCTGACCAACATGGAGAAATCCCATCTCTACTAAAAATACAAAAATTAGCCAACTGTTAAAGTAGCCGGCTGTGGTGGTACATGCCTGTAAATCCAGCTACTTGGGAAGCTGAGGCAGGAGAATTGCTTGAACCCAGGAGGCAGAGGTTGCAGTGAGCCAAGATCATGTCATTGCACTCCAGCCTGGATGACAGAGTGAGACTCCATCTCAAAAAAGAAAGAAAGAGAGAAAGAGAAGAAAGAAAGAAAGGGAAGAAAGAAAGAGAAGAAAGAAAAAAAAGAAAGAAAGAGAGAAAAGGAAGGAAGGAAAGAAGGAAAGAAAGAAAGAAACAAGAAAGAAAGAAAGGAAAGAAAAACAAAGAAAGAAAGAGAAAGAAAGAAAGAGAAAGAAAGAAAGAAAGAAAGAAAGAAAGAAAGGAGGGAGGGAGGGAAGCTAGAGTTTAGTGCAGACAGAAAGCAAATGCAAAAATGTAAAAATGTATAGAATCTGCACAGGTACTGTTATAGAAATCCATATGGGCTATGGTTTGGGGAAAATAAAGGAGGAAACGGCTCTGTGGGGAGGGAGAAGATTGGCATTGGATAAAGAGTGAGAAGAATTGACATAGATTTGAAGATCAGGAGGTGTTCCCTAAGTAGACTAAAGAAGAAAGTGCATATGCAACCAGATAGAGCATGAAGAGATCTGCTTCAGGGGTCTCATCTAGGTTCTCACTACTGATGGATGATAGGAGGATTAAATTAAATAAGATAACATGTATAAAGTGCTTTGTGCCATGATTGGGCCTCAGGATGAGCCTAGCAGAGGACAGCTGTGCCAGATTGTCTCTTGAAACTCAGTACCACTTTTGCCCTTAGAAGCCTAATAACTAAGTCTTGTAAAATCCCTATTCCCATAATGTATTAGTTTGCTAGAGCTGCCATAACAAAGGGCCACAAACTGGGTGGTTTTAACAATAGAAACTAATTGTCTCACAGTCCTGTAGGCTGAAAATTTAAGATCAAGGTGTTGACATTGCTCGTTTCTGAAGTCTCTCTTCTTGACTTGTGGATGGCCATCTCATCTCTATGTCTTCATGTGGTCTTCTCTCTGTACCTACTTGTGTCCTAAGCTCCTCTTTCTATAAGGACATCAGTCATATTAGATTAGGACCCACCCACATAACCTCATTTTACTTTAATCCCTTTTTAAAGGTACTTGGGGGTATAAACTTCAACATGTGAACTTGAGGGGACAACATTCAGACCATAACACAAAGTTTCAGGCTTAGAACCATAATGCAATATTTGAAAAGCAGAAGAGACTCAAAAGCCAGTATTTTGGTTTTCAGCAGGTGGCAGATATAAGGTTTTTTTCTGGAGCTGCACCTTCTAGCCATGCTCTTGAACATAACCCACTTAGCTGCTGCAGACAGCCCAGAGCATTAGTAGCAGCTTCCTGCCATGACTGCATTTCATCACTTCCTGAACACTGGCAGTTGGCTCGCCTAACATTTGTTCTGCCGGTTCTGCTAACAGCTTTGTAAGCTTCTAATTTCCTGTATAAAATTTATTCCTGTTTGAGATACCTACAGTGGTTTTTGTTTTTTACTCAGCCTTAAAGACTATAGTAGTTATTATTTTAAGTGTTGATATGGTTTAGATCTCTGTCCCTCCCAAATCTCATGTTGAATAGCAATCCCCAGTGTTGGAGGTGGGGCCTGGTGGGAGGTGATTGGATCATGGGGGAGAAGTTCTCATAAATGGTTTAGCACCATCCTCCCTTAGTACTGTGTAGTGAGCCAGTGAGTTATCATGAGACCTGGTTGTTTAAAGTTGCAGCACCTCTCCCCTCTCTCTCTTGCTCCTGCTTTGACCATGTAAAACATCCCTGCTTCCGTTTCACCTTCCACCAGGATTGTAAGTTTCCTGAGGCCTCCCTGGAAACTGAGCAGATGCCAGCATCATGCTTCCTGTACAGCCTGTGGAACCATGAGCCAATTAAACCCTCTTTTCTTTATAAATTACCCGGTCTCAGTATTTCTTTATAGCAACACAAGAACAAACTAATATAAATGCTATGGGATGGTTGATGAGTGGAGTCTCCAGGAATCTATTAAAGAGAAGAGGGTGGCAAGGCAGGCCTGAACAAATCTTGGAGAAAATGGGATATGAACTAATGAGTTGGAATTTGTTCTATGGGCTAAGATGTCATAAACTTTCCCACTGAAATAGCTCTTATGGCAGAAAGAGCAAACTTGTACTGCTAAGGTGATATGTTTGGATCCATGTTCCCCCTGCAAATCTCATGTTGATTTGTGATCCCCAGTGTTAGAGGTGGAGCCTGGTGGGAGGTGATTGGATCATGGGACCAATTTCTCATAAATGTTTTAGTACTGTCCCCTTGGTACTGTCCTCAAGGTAGTGAGTGAATTCTCATGAGATCTGGTGGTTTCAGAGTGTGTGGCGCCACCCGCTTACCTCTCGCTTGCTCCTGCTTTCACCATGTGAAGTGCCTGCTCCCGCTTTGCCTTCTGCCGTGACAAAAATCTCCCTGCGGCCTCTCCAGAAGCAGATGCCACTATGCCTCCAGTACAGCCTGCAGAACTGTGAGCCAATTAAACCTCTTTTCTTATCAATTACCCAGTCTCGGTATTTCTTTATAGCAGTACGAGTATGGACTCATACACAAGGGTTCTGCTACCAGCTGCTACAAGTAAAAATAATTCTTTGAAATACTGCAGCTCATCCAAATGTTTCATATTGGCTATAACATATTCATTTGTTTTTATGTAAGGTAATGTTTTTAGTTACTAACCATCAAGTAAAATTAGCATTCTAAAGTGATGTTATGGTTAGCGTATGGCTTGGGTACTGTCTGGGACCTGGTGACATGCCACAGTTTGGGAAGCATAGCCTGAGACAACATGAAGATACTGAACAGTTTTGAGGAACAAAGTAAAAATAAAGAAGTTGCTTTTCTGAATGATCTCTGTGCTACTGTGTTAAGGCAAGGAGATTTGTTTGAAGGCCACCGTAACAATTCAAGTGAAACAGGATGAGACACTGAAGGCAGACCTGGCAGGGACTATGAGGAGAAAGGAATCAACACAGGGAATGAAGAGAGTGTGGGCAGGTTCCTTCACTCCAGAACTCAGCAGAATAAACAGGTTGAACCATATGACAGACAAGAGCCTCCCAGTCCAAAGATACTGACATTTTGCTCTGCTTACCTTTACTTTCCCTTATGCTTGCCTCTTAGTCCATTATAAATATTCATAGTTTATTTCACTCAAAAGCCAGCTAAGGGGTCTTTAGCTACTAGTTTTGCCAATAAGACAAAATTGTGCAGATTTGTTTTGTTTTGTTGTTTTGTTTTGCTTTGTTTTCTGAGAGGGAGTCTTGCTCTGTTCCAGGCTGGAATGCAGTGGCACAATCTCAGCTCACTGCCACCTCTGCATCCCAGATTCAAGAGATTATCTTTTACCTCAGCCTCCAAAGTAGCTTGGACTACAGGTGTGGACCACCACTCCCAGCTAATTTTTTGTATTTTTAGTAGAGATGGGGTTTCACCATGTTGGCCAGGATGGTCTCAAGCTCCTGACCTCGTGATCCACCTGCCTCAGCCTCCCAAAGTGCTGGGATTACAGGTGTGAGCCACTCTGCCCAGCCGACTTACTTGTTTCAAAGGAGGAGAGGAAGTTCTAGATATAAGAAGTATTTTTTTTTTTTTTTTTTTTGAGATGGAGTCTCACTCTGTCACCCAGTCTGGAGTACAGTAGTGCCATCTTGGCTCACTGCAACCTCCACCTCCCAGGTCCAAGCAATTCTCCTGCCTCAGCCTCCCAAGTAGCTAGAATTATAGGCACATGCCACTGCACTTGGCTAATTTTTATATTTTTAGGAGAGACGGGATTTCACCATGTTGGCCAGGCTGGTCTCAAACTCCTGTCCTCAAGTGATCCACCTGCCTTGGCCTCCGAAAGTGCTGGGATTACAGGCCTGAGCCACTGAGCCCAGCCTAAGCAATGATATTTTGACAAAGGATTTGAGTAATTTCCAATTCCAGTTTTGTAACATGTTACCTGACATGTAAAGGCACTCAATAAATAACTGTTGAATTACTAAAGTAATGAATGATGAGTTACGTATTTCAATGCATTCGAACACTTCTTATGGGAAGACTTCCCTTTCATTATCTGTGCAACTTGACCTCATCTTGGCCCTTCTGCCATAATGCAGGGCCTGTGCTTATGCTGTTGTCTCTGCTTAAAAATACCCTTTGTCTTGTAACCCATCTGGAAAATGTCTACTCACTTGTCATAACTCAGTTCTGACATACATTGTTAGAGAAGAGTGTAACTATGTAAAATGAACATAGGCATTAAAGTTGCAAAGACCTAGGTTCACATCCAGGCTCTCACGCATACAATGGGAAGCTGTCCCAAGAGTTATTTCTGCTAACTTTTAGTTTATTAAGTGATAAGTAAAACAAGAAAAAAAAACTGTTTTAGCAAATCCAGTCATCATTTTCCATGGCTGTGAATCATATTTCTGCAGGCAGTCCAACCTAGTAATAGACCAAGCTTCATATTTGGCTTTGCTGAATGTCTTAAACTTCTGCCAAGTAGAAACATGGCCATGAGTTGAATAGCAAACATATCTGATGCCACAGAAATCTCAGCTATACCTGAATGCACCAGAACTTTCACTTCATTCAATTTCTGGATTTTGACCAGGTCAAATATGTTGACTAAGCTTGCGCATTGCTGTGCTGGAGGGGTCCATAATTTAAGTTCCGGTTGACCAAAACTGAGCAGGTTCAATAAGGCATTCTTGACAAGACTGTGGGAAACCAACTGGAAGGTGGAGCCCCTCATCCTTCCACCAAACCTGCATTTTCAGCTTGTGCCCTAATCCACCTGTTTGATGCATCAGGCACATGATGCATTTCATCCACTGTCAACACCTCAGCCTTGAATTGACAGATATGCTCAGCCGTCATCTTCTCTCTCAAGCCTGTTTTCCAGAAGTAACACAGAAATACTTGAATTCTACTTTTCTCATTATATATCAAGAGATCTAGACAAAATAAAATGTACCTAAAAGGCATGAAATAATAGGCATTTTGAAAACAAACTTGAAGGTAATACCAAACCCATTTTTATACAATTCAGCTATCACATTTCACATTCAACGTCAACAAGATCATCCTCTAACTGAAAGGTAATTTTTGAGACATTAACTAGGTTTCATTCCTTAGGCAAGTTTCCTAAACTCTGTTTCAGTTTCCTTGGTATCACATGTGAAGAATAATACCCATGGTGAGACTTCAAGAGAGTATATTAATATATATATTATAGATTATATAATACATTATTTGTAATAGATTATTAAATATGTAATAATATATGTAATATAGCTACATAATATATAACAATATATATTATGTATAATCTATATAATATATAGTATGTATAACATATTATGTATAGTCTATATATTACATATAGAATATATATTACATATTATATGAAATATACCATATAATAATGTATGTTATGATAATATATTACATATATTGTATATGTTATATAACATTATACTGATATATAAATATATGATAATACATAATGTTATATGTTATTACATATAATATATTGTACATAGATACTATATGTATACTATGTATGTATGATATATGTGGATTAATGTATAATATATAATATATGTTACATATATGACAGACACAATATTATATATTATGTATTAATAATACATAATATAATAACATTGTATTATATATTATCGTACTACATAATATATAATCATTACATAACTGATATGTAACGATTATATGATTATTGCTATTAAATGATTATATAATTATTGATATATTATTATATATACACAATATTACCATTATAGATAATATATACTATATAATATACTATTACTATTATCTATGTAATAATACATAGATATTATAACTATATGTTATACCAACATATATATGTAATTTCATATTATGTGTAATATATTACATTAATATAATAATGTATGCAATATATTACATATTACATATGATAATATATGTTATGTATGTGATTTTATATTATATAATACTATATGTTTTCTTATTAATATATCATATGTGTAATATATAATATCTTAATTTATATTATTACATATAACATGTAATATATGATACAATCTTTTATAATATATTATATATTGTATTATACAATGTATTATGTAAATATTATTATATTATATATTATATATGATTACATATATTGTAGTATATATTGTGATGTATAATAATTATAGAACATATATCATATGTAGCAATTATGAATTGTAGATATAATAATCTATTATATTTTATATATTAAATATATAATACATTATGTATTTTATATACATATAATATATTATTGTATATATTATACATTATATATTTTATTGTATATGAAATATTGTCTATATGACACCTAATATAAATATATAAAATAAATACTATATAATATATATGATATATACTATTTATAATAATGTAAGTTATTACATATAATGATATTACATATTATACTTATGTATATAATACACATACTATATATACATATATATCTGGCACACAGTGGATGCTCACTATTGGTGTCTAGAAGTATGCCTCAAAAAAACTCTACTTTTCACAAGTTTCCACCCTCCGTACTGTTCATATAGAATGTGTGTCTACCTCCTTTGTGCAACTACGCACTCCTTATGTTTTTCATGAGTGTGTGGTAGAAGATGAATGAATAATGCGCGTTAAGTATCTGCCACAGACCAGGCTTAAGTGAGGTGCTTTTCATACAGTATTTCTTGGCTCCTTCTCCAAACTCTGTAAGAAGTCATTGAACCCCCATCACAGGATGATAAAAGTCAAGGACCCTGGACCATGCATGATGCCATATGCTTTGCATCACATTTGTGCTTTGTAATGTAAGGACTGAGGCCAAAGCAGTTGTTCAGTAAATATTAAAGAATTTTCCGCTGGATTCTTGAGACCCCCTTCCTGGAGCCTAATGTTCACTAAAGCTCAGCATTTGAGAGCAAGCACTTTGGAGTCAAATACTTTGACTCTTCCAGCTCTCTGACTTTGACAAATTCTCAACCACTACATGCCTCAGTTAAATCAATTGTAGAATGGAAATCATGATAACATCTACCTCATATTTGTTTTGAGAATAAAATGAAATAGTATATGTAAGTTATTTTATATAGTGCCTACCATATAGTAAGTGCTCAATAAATGTCCCCTGAGTGGCACTGCTGGAAAGATTCAGGAAGCTGCCTATCCAGTATGGTAGATGGAAGCCTCAGCAGCCTGCAGAAACTTGGCGGCTGTTGTTCATGGGAAGTGAAGCCCATTTTTGGCTGTAACAGTCTCACAGTTGACAAAGGAATGGTGTTCATTTCCTTCAAAAGTTGTTTTGTTCTCTTTCCAAGGCTTTAGGGCAAATACTGGCTCAATAGGAAGCTCTTTGAAGCGGTGAGTCAACAGTCACTCATTCTAAAAGGTGATTCACAAGCCAGAGTGTGCAGTCCACAAATGGTATGGGGGTGGTACCTCTTGCGGAGAGACTGATGATGCCCCTAAATGAGTTGTTTATGATCACAGGCTGCTCATAAACAGACATGAGAACAGATGTGCCAATTAATTTCTCATGTCCCCTCCACACTCTTTCACAAAGGGCAGAACTCTTTCTCAAAAAGATGCTAAACTTAGGAATGAAGAGCATCATTTCTCCCGTCCCCGAGGCATCTTCAAAACTTGCGCTCACTGAGAGTCAGAGGAAGAGCTGGAGAGTTGGACATGTCAAAGATTTGCGCATTCATATTGATGCAAAATGAGAGAATTCTTGAAAAGCTGGCTGGAGGGGGATGTTGGAGCCTTGGGGGATTTCAGTAGAGCCATAGCTTTGCTCCTGAATTTTTTTTTTTTTTTTTTTTTTGAGACAGAGTCTTGCTCTGTCGCCAGACTGGAGTGCAGCGGCACAGTCTCGGCTCACTGCAACCTCCGACTCCGGGGTCTGAGCGATTGTTCCGCTTCAGCCTCCCGAGTAGCTGGGACTACAGGCGCATGCCAAACGTCCGGCTAATTTTTGTATTTTTAGTAGAGACGGGGTTTCACCATGTTGGCCAGGATGGTCTCGACCTCTTGACCTCGCAATCCCCATGCCTCGGCCTCCCAAAGTGCTGGGATTACATGCGTGAGCCACCGCGCCCAGCCTCTCCTGAATTTTCACTTGATGACAAACATTTTATCAAAATTCAAAACTATTAACCTATTATTTTTCTGTTTGTTTTTTTTCCCAATAGACTGTGCACATCTCAGGGATACAACCTTACTTTGCATCTGTAACAGGTAGGTTTATGAAGTCCGGCATTAGCGATGTGTCAAAATGCCTGAGTTGGAATCTGAGCTTTAGGCAAGTTTTTTAACCTCTCAGTGCCCCAATTTCCTCATCTATAATATGGAAACTCCAAATCATACCTACCTGGTAAGGTTACTGTGTACATTAATTGATCTAATGCACAGCTACTCAAAGTGGGATCCAAGAACCAAATAGGTCTACAAACTGTTACCTGTCCTCTGTCAGTGACCTACAGAAAGTAAGAGTAACCTTTTTAGGAGACTTTATAGCAGTTGCATTTTACCACAGCAGTTTCATTATATTTTACAAATATATTGGACTGCACTAGATCAAAAAACAATTTTTAACTAGTTATTCATCATTATTTGAGAACCACTAACAATGTATCTCTTCTAATATAGAGGTGTTCCAGCACCTGTTTATTAAAATGTGTATTGTTTTAGATACCCTCCTCTTCCTTCTTCTTCATAATTTCTCCTTCATGGTTGTCTTTGAGCGTGGTGTGTCAGCAGTATGATTTCTATTTCAGGATTTTTAAAGGAGATATTTATAATGTGTATTACTAAAAGTGGGTGTTGTAGAGTTGAGAAGAACTAATGAAGAGTTTTATTCAACATAAGAACTTGGATTTGATTCTGGGATGGAGCAAGAGTGCCATAGCGTTCTACATGGAAAACCTGGGAGCATGAGGTGAGAGGGCTTCTAAGAAATCTCATCCTCCAGCAATGTGATAGGTAATAGGTTCTCCTTTTGGGTTCTGGGAAAGCTCCCTTGATGAGGTCCTGTTTGAAAGCATCTTTTCCCACCTAACAGGGAACTTCATATGGTAGAGTATAGATTTTGCTCAAAATTAACTTATGAAATATTGGACCAGAGCAAATATTCAACCAGTAACTGTCATAAAAGTTAGTTTTCAAACCCTGCTAGTTCATAAGCATTTAAGGTGGGTACGGTTTTCTCTTCTATATAATGAGAGATTTATAACTAATGAATAATAGTGTGATGTAGCAGAAATAACAAAGGCTTTGGAATGAGACATAACAGTGTCTTTGTTTTTTGTTTTTCTCTACCACCTATTGACCAGCGAGTCACTTAATCTCTGGGCCTCAGATTCCTCACGTGTAAAATGGGGAAAGTGACACTTTACCTTGTGGATGAACATGATAATACAATGTGTCCCTGACATACAATATTTCAGTAATTGCTAGCGGCTCTCCCCATCCTCATGTTTTCATGAAGGAACTTCCATAAAGTAAATTAAAGATGGCTATAAATGTTTTGCTATTCCTGTCGCTGACAAGTAGAGTCTAATTCTCCTCCTCTTGAGTCTGAGCTAATGTTAGTGATGTGCTTGACCAATAGAATGTAGTAGAAATCATGTTCTGGGACTTACAAAGCCAGCTTATAAGAAACCTTCCAGCTTTCATCTGGGTGTCTAGAAAAATTAGCTGTGGGGAAGTCAGCTGCCACATTAAAAAAAAAATCTGATTATTCTAAGTCCTTCATGCTGTGAGGAAGCCTATGCTAGAAAAGCAGAGAGGCCAATGGGAGGAGAGACGCCATCTAGCCCACATGCCAGGAGCAAGTGAAGACGTCTTCAGAAGACTCCAGAGCCAGCCACCATCTCTGACTCTAATTGTATGAAAGACCTTGAGTGAGAACCACCCAGCTAAAAAGAACTGTGAGAGAAAATTGTATTCCATCTAGACAGCCACTGATTTGGGGATGGTTTGTTATGCAGCAGTAGAAAGCCAGGGCATTCTGCTAGAGTAGAATTTTTGGTCTTCCTGCCTCTTGCTAACTAATTAGTGGTGATGGGTGTTTGTCAGTAAATAGTTTAGCCTCCTTTAGTCTACAATCCCGTATCAGCTAGAGTTAAAGTATTCAAGACCGCTGCTCCCACGTGGCCCACCCTTCCTTCCCATTTTGTGACCTGTGAACTTTCTCTTCCTTCTGCTCTGTGAGGTAGGTGGTTGTTTCTTGGGGGAGAGCTGCTTGCCCAGCTGATCCTAGCTGTGGGTAGGTGGCTAAGTATGAAGAAGCCAATTTTGCTTCTGGGTGAGGCTACTTTTGTCAGTCTAAATCTAGCATGTTTATCTGCTCTTTGAGCACCTGTTCAGAACCAGTAGGGAGTGTCAGAAACTGGCACTGCAGGGAGACCCCCAAGGTTCCTTCCAGCTTGACATACAGCAGAGTAAATGGTCAAGTATCAGTGAGATTCCTAACTTGCCCTGTGCCCTTGCTTGTATGCAATTCTTGCTCATATTGCTAATAATGTGTTTAATTTCCCCAAATTTACGAATGACCTGAAACAATTATAATCATGGTTAATAAGTTTGCTGGTTTTCTCTTGACACAGTTGATAGATTGTTTATATTACCTACAGTACAAAGAGTAAGACAAAAACTTTCCACCAAAGCCAAGTTGGTAAACAAAGCCCCAGAGCCTGCCATCATATCCTGTGCAAAACTCAAACACAACTTCTGATTTCCTTGGTCAGCCTGAAGCCGACAATGTGCATCTGCTATATTGAATTCTGTTGGAACTTTATTATTTTTTTTTCAGTTACTGCTGTGCTACTTCCAATCATTCTTGCTGTTCAGGAGAAAAAAGAGAATGAAAATTCTGTTAAGGTTACAGAAATGACATTTTCTGCCTCTTTTTTTATGATAATTGTATTTCTTTCATTCATTCATCCACCCAGTAAATTTTAAATGCAGAATTTAAAATTATAGGAGCATTATTCATACTAGCCAAAAAATGAAAACAACCTAAATGTCCATCAACTGAAGAACGGGTAAACAAAATGTAATATAATTGAGTATTATTTGGCAATAAAAAGTACTTAACATGAATGAAGCTTGAAAACATGATGCTAAGTGAAAGAAGTTACCAAGGACTACATATTATATGATTCCATTTACATGAACTATCCAGAATAGGAAACTCTATGAAGACAGAAAGTTGATTAGCAGTTGCCAGAGTTTGAGAGGAAGGAAAGAATGGGGAGTGACAGCTGATGAGGTTTCTTTTTGGGGTGAAACCCATGTTCTAAAATTGGATAATGGTGATGGTTACACAAATCTATGAATATGATTTTTAAAAAATTGAATTGTATGCCTTAAAGGTTGAAAGTTATGGTATATGAATTGTATATTAATAAAGTTGTGATAAAAAGTAAGACCCTTATTTGGGACACAATTGAAAGAATAGGGAGAATGTTGATGGCCTAATAATATTAAAAGACAAAAAACAGGTGTTGTGAACTGAATGTTTGCATCCCCCCAACATTCATATGTTGAAGCCCTAACCCCCAGTGTGATGGTATCAGGAGGTGGGGCCTTTGGAAGGTGATTGGGTTTAAATTAAGTCATGAGACTGAGACCATCATGATGGGATTAGTGCCCTTATAAGAAGAGCAAGAAAGCGACACCTCTCTCTCCACAGGAACACGCTGAGGAAAGGCCGTTTGAGGACACCGCAAGCAGGCACCATCTATGAGCCAGGAGGCAGGCTCTCACCAGACCGTGAATCTGCCAGCACCTTGATCTTGGACTTTCCAGCCTTCAGAACTGTGAGAAGTAAGTCTGTTGTTTAAGCCACCCAGTCTGTGGTATCTTGTCATAGCAGCCTGAGCTGACTCTAACAGCAGGATACAAAATTCAATATAGCCATAACTGTGTAATACAAATGTACAGGACAAAAAATTCATCTAAAAAAGGCTCAAAGTGTTAACACTGTTCTCTCTAAGTGATCAAAATACTTTTTGTAACTTCTGTTTTTAAAATGCTTGTAAAACACTGGATAGTAGCTCACGTTGACTGGCCTCTTTCTCCACACCAGAATCTCAGTTGGTCCTCACAATGATCCTATGAGGCAGGAACTCTCCATGCCAGGATTTTACATAAGGGAAAAGTGAGACCCAGAGAGGCTAAGTAATTTGTTAAAGATCACACAGCTACACATGACAGGGTATATATTCAGACTTCAGTCTGTCGGACTCTACAACTTGCACTTTTTAAGTGCCAACAGCAATAAACTTTATATTCTTCCTTTCCCTCTTCCCAAATTTACACTCTAAATATGTTATGCTGCTGCAAAATCTAACCGTCATTTGTGTATTCACTTTTGATACTGAAGGGAGGACAATAAGCCTACCGGTGTGGCTCAGAAGCTTAGGCTGGCCTGAGAGAGTAAATTGTCACTTTGAGAACACAAGTGAATTATTAAAGCCCACTTAGTAATTTGTTTGATCCAAGGCCCTCCTTCATCCTTTCCAGTTTTTGTTTATTTTATTTTATTTTTATTTTAAAAGCTAACCCCAGCCAAATTTAGCAGTGGGGAGGCTGTATACCAACTTTAGCGATATTAATGTTAGTAAGTTCTGCTAACCCAATATCATCAGCCTTTTGTTTACTTTAAAAACACCTTCTCAGCTGGGTGCAGTGGCTCACGCCTTTAATCCCAGTACTTTGGGAGGCAAGGTGGGTGGACCACCTGAGGTCAGGAGTTTGAGATCAGCCTGGCCAATATGATGAAATCCTGTCTCTACTAAAAATACAAAAATTAGCTGGGCGTGGTGGTGGGCTCCTGTAATCCCAACTACTCTGGAGACTGAGGCAGGAGAATTGCTTGAACCCGGGAGGTGGAGATTGAAGTGAGCCAAGATCGCGTCATTGCACTCCAGCCTGGGCAACAGATTGAGACTCCATCTCAAAAAAAAAAATCATTTTCTCAGTGGCTAAACTGTTGAATCACAGAACCCCAAGGCTGGTAAGACCCCAAAAGCCATCAAGCCCAGTTTCCAATGTGATAGTACATTCTGGAACTGCCCCCCACCCAACAAGGAGCATCCTAACGATTCCTCACATACAGCTTCATAAGCAAGAGCGGCCCTCAACGCCATGATCCCAGCATGATCCAGCTCTTGGTTACATCCGTGTTCTCACTTTGAGAGAATTTACTACCACCAAATGATCTGCAGAAAAGTAGAGCAGATAGAATGTTGTCCTTACTTTTTCCTCATGGAAAAGGAATTTTCATGTGCTGCAACAAGTTGCTTGTCCAACACATTCAAGATAAGTCAGTGTCTAACTATGGCAGGAAGTGTCACCGACTCTCTGCCAAGAAGCACCTTGTGCCAAGCCAGGCTACCTCTGACCAAGGCCTTCTTCTCCAGGTTCCTCCTGCTCCGATCTTCCATAGCTCAGCAGACGGCACCTGCATCCCTCGCACTGCTCAAGCTGAAAACCTAGGAGTTATTCCTGTTGCCTCCCTCTTCCTCACCCCCACAGCCAATCTGTCACCAAAGCCTGTTGATTATACCTCCAAAATATATCTCAATCTCATCTGCTTCTCTCCATTGCCACTACCCATGTCCAAACACTGTTGTTTTCCATCTGGACCCCTGCTCTCCCCACTTTCATAATAGTCTCCCCAAGACACACACACACACACACACACACACACACACACACACACCACACACACACACACACACCACAGTCCATTAGCCATCCCATACTCAAAGTGATCTTTGAGAAAAGTACACTAGATATGTCACTTTTCTGCTTAAAGCCCCATGAATAGCTTTCCATTGCCCCCAGAATATAATTTAAAATCCTCCCTGGTGATTCCTAGGGCCCCTGCGATCCAGCCTCTGCCTACCTCCTGGCTTCATCTCACACCACTCTTCAGCTCATTCATTGTATTTTAGCCTTGGTGGCCAGCTTTCAATGTCTGCCTGCCTCGGGGCTCCCACGGTACCGTCCTGGAATATTCTCCCTGCACTGTCCTATCTTGCCACCTGCCCCCACAGTCTTGCTATGACTAGCTCCTATTCCTCCTCCAAGCATCAGCTTAAATTCTTCTTCAGGTGTTCTATGACTTTATATTAGCTCCCTGTGAAGGCCAGCTCTCTTCTCTTGCAGACGTCAGAAACCCAAGTCTAATTGATTTAGTTATATAACAGTTTTCCAATTAAATAAACACAAAGAAATGTATTGACCCATGGAACTGAAAAGTGTAGAATTCTTGCTTTAGACAGTTGGACCCAGAGCTCAAATGACATCATCAGAACCGGACTTGGCTTCATCTCTACATGCAAGCTAATATTCCAGAAATATTTATTATCTATTATGTACCAGGCACTCTTTTAGGTACTGGGGATACATCAGGGAAGATAAAATAAAACCTTGCCTTCAGGGAGCTGTCATTTTAGCAAGGGAAGATGCACACACATACACACACACACACGCACAGAGTAAAGATAGTAAATAAGTAAAGTATAAACTTATATTAGAAAATGTCTCTGCTGTGAAAACAAAATAGAACAAGATAAGGCGGATTGGGAGTGCCAAAAGTTGGGGAACAGGGCTTGCCCTTTTGAGTAGAAAAGTCATGATAGACCTCTGTGAGAAGGTGACATTTAAGGAAAGATTTGAAGGAGGCAAGGGAATGAGCCCAGTGAATATCTGAGATGGACGATCTTCAGGCTGAAGGACTGCCAGTGGAAAGCCTTACCCAAGAGCCTGTCTGCCATCCTGAGGCCAGGAAGTGAGCAGGTGTGGATAGAGTGGAGTGAGCAGGGTAGGAGGGAGGATGGAAGGAAGGGACAGGTAGCAAAGACTCAATCCCACAGGCCCAGCAAGCCATTGCAGGGGTTTGAGCAGGGGAGTTGAACAATCTGGCTTACACCCTAAAAGAGTCATTATCCAAGCTGTGTTGAGCAAAGATTTCAGTGGAGAGCAAGAGAAGAAGCAGGGAAACCAGTTAGGTGGCTACTGCTGTTATCCAGTGAAGGTGGCTTGGACCACCATGAAAGAAGTAAAGGTGGTGAGAAGGAGCTGGATTCTAAATGTATCTCTGACAGATTGAATGTGGGGTGTGCTAGAATGCTCAGGATAAAGACTTCAGTTCTCAAGCCTCCCTGAAGGTAGGTGGTGACACCTAATTCTAAATTTTGGCTCACGGGACATAAACAGAAGGAGGTGGGCAACTTCTCAGAGGGAAGAGGCATGCCCTCCACCTCGCCCCTCACCTCTATCTTGCTGGTTAACATTCAGATGTTACACTGGCAGCCATCCTGGATCATGCCAAGGAGAGCAACATCTTAAGGAGCCACCCAGTGTCCCATGGAGGAACTGTCACACTAGCCCTGGTCTGCTAATGCATGGCTTGTTACATGAGAAAGACACTTCTACTCAAAAGTCATTTTCTTTAGGTCTCTGTAAGGTAAGTCAAATGTTTATCATACCTAAAATAATGGCCATGCGATGTTCTTCATCTCATCAGTTACATCAGGGCTTTATCTTGCAATCTGATGGTCTAGATCAACACAAGGGGGATATTTTGATGGCAGAAATTAAGTCATTTAGAAATTGCTATAAGAAAGCAAGAAGTGTTAATATCTTTTCATAATGTGCTATTCGGTTCACAAAATATTTTTAACTGCCTTATTTTATTTCATTCTTGAAGCAACATTGTAAATGAAGCATTATTCTCTACTCTCCTGTGACCATTCAGTGAGTCAGGACCATATCTTCAGTTGGCGGCCTGGCATTCAAAGATGTTACATGATTAATAAATGAGTGAGCAAATGCTTGGATAAGTGGAAACTATGGTTCCGCATTTTCAGGATGCTAAAAAAAAGTTCAATGGTATTAAGCAGCTTAACCCAGGAAATACAGTCTGTAAATGATGAAGACCAACACCTATGTCCTCTGAATTGACACTTTGGTTTGGATTTTACCAAAAATGAAAGGAAGCAAGAGAAAGATGGAAGAAAGGAGAGAGAAAGCTAAAGGAAAATAAAGACAAAGAAAAGAGTAAGCAAAGAGCTTTCCATTTTTCTGGGATATATCATTTGAAGGGAAGGAAACAAGTGCACACAGGATTTCCTCACCTCCAGATCCTCAGGGTGTAGCATGGCTGATACAGCAAAGGTTCTCAAAGACTTGGCCTCTTTCCAGAGGCAAGCACACACCAGAGCAGGCATTTGTGCTTGTGGCCGTTTGAACTCCAGAGCTGCTTTAGATCACTTTCCCACTGGCAGATTCCTGACACTGATACTCTCTCTGGGTCATGGATACTGCTGTAAATGCAGATCATTTAAGAAACCCAGACCAGCAAAGCTGGTTGCATTTATCGGGAGCAGAAAGGAGTGTTTTTTTCCCTCAAGCCATTCTTAAGTGATTTTAAACTTCCCTGCGTGCACAACCTGAAGGGAAATCATTAGACTCAAGTTGTTATTTGGTTTTATTTATTTTTTAAATCATTCTGCAGCTTTAGAGTCCGTCTGTTCTACTCATTTAGCAGGGGAGGATGTGGGCAGGGCCAGATGATCTCAGATTTAAAGTGAGAGGCAAGAGCGTGATATTTATCTCAGGCTGAGGCTGACTGCAAAGGGCCATGATGACCAGAAACAACAGAGCCCTCCTCCCTGGGCTACACAGCATGGCCTGGTCCCCTGCGACCTTCTTAGGCACAACTCACTGCAGAGCTGGACCCTTACTTGAGCAGGGGCTGCTCTGAACACTGACCTACAATGGCTGTTAAGGTCAAAGCCAGAGTAGGTTTGTATGCAGCATTGCTGAAAAAGACTGTTGTCTGAGGCAGTGACATTCGTTAAGTGCCTACCACGCACCAGACCCCAGGCGAGCCCTTTCCACTTAGGATATCATTATTTCATTGTGTCTCATACCATTTCATCTTTCCAACATCTGCCTTCTGAGGTAGACATTCTTAACTACCATTACAGATGGTGAAACTGAAGTTTGGGGAAGGTGAGTACCTTCTGAAGGCACACCGCTAATAAATGGTACAGTCAGAACTCCAGCCTGTTCACTTTCCACCACACCATCCACCGATCAAGCCAGCAAATATCACCTTTTTCCTTCTGTTAATCCACCTAAGTTCTTAAGTTAGAACAAGCCGTGATTAGATAAAATTGAAATAAAGGTGAAATCCCTGCTGTGGAGTGTAAGGGTGGGTGTGGGTCTACGGGCTCTGCTGGGAAGGTCTCAGATGACTCTGTGCTGCCTTCCCCAGGCCCAGGCAGTCTCAGCCCCAGGCCAGGATGGGAAGACGCAGAGGCCCAAGGGAAAAGGAGAAAGGGGGCCCTTGCTCTGGGCTAATGAGGTGTAACCATTGCATCCCCAGCAAGGGAGCTTTCCAAGGTCTCTGGCTCCTTTTATGCTAGATTCAAGCTAATGCTGAAAAATCCTAGTGGTCATATCATATTTTCAAAGGCTTAGTCGGATCAGTAAGAAGAATGCCCTGGAATATTCACTGATGCAGTGAGGTCTGTTTCCAAGACATGAGGCTTAGAAGCCAAGAATGTTACTGAATATCATCTTAACAGGGGAAAATCACAGCAAGTTCAAGGTGTTGGTGATTGTGATGGAAATGGGCTTCAGTGAGCATGAAATTAAATCAAATAAAAGCATGGAAAACTTTGAAAAATCCCTTCCCGTCTTAAATGAAAACCACAGAAAATGTATATGAATAATTCCTTGTTGTCTAATTTTTTTTCTTCCAAAGTAAATCCCTTCAAAGGGTTAGAACAGTTAGGGATAGCATGTGGCCTTCAAACCACACCCTCATATGTAAATAATTAACGCAGTATCTGTACTTTCTTTCTTTTTTGAGACAGAGTTTCACTCTTGTCACCCAGGCTGGAGGGCAATGGTGAAATCTCCCAGGTTCAAGTGATTCTCCTGCCTCAGCCTCCCAAGTAGCTGAGATTACAGGCACCTGCCACCATGCCCAGCTAATTTTGTTTTGTTTTGTTTTGTTTTGTTTTGTTTTTTAGCAGAGACGGTGTTTCATCATGTTGGCCAGACTGGTCTTGAACTCCTGATCTCAGGTGATCCATCCATCTCAGGCTCCCAAAGTGCTGGGATTACAGGCATTAGCTACCATATCCAGCTTAATATCTGTACTTTCAAAATTATTTTCACTATCATATTTACCTAAACAATGTCTTTTTAAAAAAGATTCTTGGCTTTCTCATAAAAGTGATAGAAAACAATCTGTGGCATGGAGTTTATACGTAAAACACATTGCGGAAGATCTTCTACACTTTAAGTCCTCAAGTCAGAATAAACAAAAAGATGGCAATATGAGATTTTTGTTGATGCTCTTAGTAAGCTTGTTTTATTACATTATGTAGAATTCTAAAATAGATGATGAAATTATCATCCTATGAAATGTCCTTTGTCTGATTTAGGATAATAGGAGCTGTGTCAAAATAGTTGATAGAGACCTTCATGTGGTTTGGGTGACATTACAGTTGAACACCCAAATCTCATGTTCAATTGTAACCCTGTGTTGGAGGTGGGGCCTGGTGGGAGGTGATTGCATCATAGGGGCAGTTTCCGCTGATTTAACACCCTCCCTTGGGTGCTATTCTCAGGCGGCTGACTGAATTCTCAAGAAGTCTGGTTGTTTAAAAGCATGCAGCATCAAAGGCCAGGCGCGGTGGCTCATGCCTGTAATTCCAGCACTTCGGGATGCCGCGGCAGATGGATCATGAGATCAGTAGTTAGAGACCAGCCTGACCAATACAGTGAAACGCTGTCTCTACTAAAAATACAAAAATTAGCAGGGCATGGTGGTGCACACTTGTAGTCCCAGCTACTCCGGTGGCTGAGGCAGAAGAATTGCTTGAACCCAAGAGACAGAGGTTGCAGTGAGCTGAGATCACACCACTGCACTCCAGCCTAGATGACAGAGTGAGACTTGGTCTCAAAAAAAAAAAAAAAGTATGCAGCATCTTCCCGTCCCCACCTTCCTTCTACTGCAGCCATCTAAGATGTGCCTGCCTCCCTTTCACTTTCCACCACGATTGTAAATTTCCTGAGGCCTCCCCAGCCATGCTTCCTGTACAGCCTGTGGAAATGTGAGCCAATTAAACCTCTTTCTTTATAAATTATCCAGTTTCAGGTGGCTGTTTATAGCAATACAAGAACAGACTCATGCAGATCTGTTCAGCTTAATTCAACATATATTTATTGGACACATATGAATCATATATGTACCAAGAATTTGTACCAAGTGTCAGAAAGAGCCAAAGTTGAACAAGTCAGATCCCTGCCTTCAGAACTCATAATCAGGTGGGAGAAATGACTTTAAGCTACGTATTTTCTCGCACATCTCTGAAATCATGATGCATCTTACAATTGACACCGTGTCAAAATGTAAATGGCAGAGCTTTTTCTCTTTTAGGGGCACGTAAAATAATGGAGTAACTTACTATCCATTACAATGAAATTTAGCTTTGATTAAATATGGCGGTCATTACATGAGACAGGAGACAGACAATGCTAAAATAAAAAGGTTTGAAATTCCCTTTCAAACCTAAAAGCACCCACCCTCCTTGGGAGAGTATTCATAGCTGAAAAAAATAAAGTTCTTATGAGTAAATAAGGTAGTGAAGTAATGAATCATTATACAAATGCGCTTATAAAATTTTTTGTTGACAATAATGAAACAATGAAAATGCCTGCCATTTTATAACTTTAATCAGTAATAATGAATATTACATAATCCATTTCCATTTACTTTATTTTCTTGAAATTTTTTAAGATCCCCCTCTTTTAGTCAAACTAAGATGGTGGTAGTAAATTTGTGTTATTCACTGGTAGGTAATATACAACTATGAGCAGTTTTATTTTCCAGAATCTCATCTTTCACTTAAATATGCCATTTGGTTTTGACTGTGGGGCTCAAAGTTATTGTCCAGTCCATGGGTCACTGATTGCCCAGAGATGAAGAACAATATAGAAGCTTGAGAAAAAAGCAAATAACAAACATAACTTTGGGTGAACATCTTTCCAGTATTCTTAGCTCGGTATATCTGATAGGTATTTCTCAACCAACAAACCTTCCCCCCAGTATTTCTCCTCTTCAGGCTCTCCGAATACCCCATGCTTCAGCCACAGTAGATTACTGCCAATCCCTAAACACATTCTGTACCGTTTATGCCCACTGACCTTTGCTCTTGTTTCTCCCTTTGCCTGGAATGTTCAACTCATGCTCAACTTTCAAAGCCCAGCCCAAACATTACCGTCTTAGCTTGGGACTTCCCTAGGAAAGCCGAGCCTGAGACAGGGCTTGAAGATAATGATTTATTTAGGAATTAATCCCAAGGCTTATGGAGGAGTGCTGGAAAAGAGTGAAACAGTGAAGGGGAGAGAGTAAATATAAAAGAAAATTACTGCGTTGTTCCTTTCTGTGGGCCACTGGAGCTCCACCCAACGGGGACCACTTGAGGATCTGCAAAAGATGCACTTCATTCATACCTGCAGGATGGATGAAGGGAACATTCACTCACCAGCTCCTGCTCCCCATTGGTCATCAGTTGCCTCGTGGAACATTAACACCTTCGTTTTTCCAGGTTGTATTAGAAGTTTGTGTTTCCAAGTTGCCTGAAGAACCCTGGAGCAGAAAGGGGGAGATGCACAGTGCTGTCAGTTTGCACTTGTGTGAAGCTTGTTGCCATGACAATAGCTACAGTAAAAGGTGTACTGAGATGATGAGAGGCAGTGCACAAGAGGTGACTTTCCTAACATGCACAGAGTTAACTGTGTCCCGTAAGACCTCCATGCTGCCCGGTACAGACCTCTCTCACACAGCACTTGTCTTGTTGCATGGATGATAAATAGTTTATGTATTGAGTATGAACTCCTTAGCACTGATGACAGGGTCTTGTTCACTGCAGTGGCTACTGTATCCAGCATAGTAACTAGCACACAGTTATGGTCTTAGGATCTCTCATTGGAGTGAAAATTCAAGTTTAAAATTAATTAGTAATGTTATAGTAGTGAGTCTATTTCTCAAGCACTTGATTGTTCAAATGAAACCTTATAATGGAAAGGAATACAGTGCAAATAAAAGGAAAATAAGTCAGGCGGCTAAAAACAGTTGACATTGATAAAGATGTGAGCATTCGTGATCATGGGGGAAAGGAATTATTTTAATAAAATTATCAGTTATAGTTGGTGGGATTATTTTTCTTAAAACACCAGACCTCCCCCCAAAATCACATATACTACTGACCTCTCCATGTATATAGCAATCCTAAGTAAATTTCAGTTAACTCACATTGCTAAAATCTATCTTTAATCTCACTAGATCCCTACCATAACTCCCCAATTCACTCAGAACAAAAGCTAATGTCCTTACAATGACAGTAAAGCCTTGCTGTCCGTCTGTCTTCTCCTACCGCCCTCCCTGTTGCACACGTCTCTCCACCTCCCTGGCCTCCACCAGGCACATTCCAGCTTGGACTGGCTGTTTTTGTTTTTTACTTGGAACTCTTTCTTCCATTCATTATCAGCTTGGCAAACTCCTTCACCTTTTCTTTTCTTTTTTTTTTTCAGATGGAGTCTCACTCTGTCGCCCAGGGTGGAGTGCAGTGGCACAATCTTGGCTATTTTGAACCTATAGCCCTCAACCACCACAAACTCCTCCTCTCCTTAGCCTGTTCCTTTTCATTTTTTTCCTGGCATTCTATCACCTGTAATAAATATATAATTAAATTATTATGTCTCTTTTTTATTTTCTTTCCCCTCTGCTAGGAATGTGAACTCCACCAGGGTAAGAAACTTTGTCATTTTTATTCATTGGTATATCCCAAACATCCAGAGCAGTGTCTGGCACATAGTGGGTGCTCAATAAACAGTTATAAAATTGAATTAGGCCAGGCTCAGTGGCTCATGCCTGTAATCCCAGCACTTTGGGAGGCCAAGGCAGGCGGATCACCTGAGGTCAGGAGTTCAACACCAGCCTGGCCAACATGGTGAAACCTTGTCTTTTAAAAAAAAAAAAAATTGAATTAAATATCTTGAAGCACTGGAGGTAACACTCTGCTTCCTAATGTAGACAGTGTGTCAGTCATTCATTCCCCAAACACTGATTAGGCACCTACTAAGGGCCAGCATGAATAACTTAGACATAGTCTTTGTTTCCAAGCAGCTTTCAGGCAAGTATGGACACAGTCAGGGCCATAGACCATTGCAGTTCAGAGCAATGAGGACCCTGATACAAGCATGCACAGTAGCTGTAGGGTCACAGAGGACCCTATGGCTGGTTAGAAAGATATTAAATGAGGAGAATACTCTAAAGCTGACTTTTCTAGCAGAAAGAGAGCTACCCAGACAATAAAGAGAAGGGCTAGACTAGGTTTTGTACTCACGTATTCTTTTTGTTTGTATGTATACATATCTTCTACCATGCATAAGCTATAGAAATGGGAGTCAGCACAGGTTTACATTCTTCCAAAGTCCTTTACAATTATTACAGAATGAGCTGTTTTCCTAAACTTAGTTATTTGCCTTCTGTCTCCCTTCATTTCCCCCAAAAGCATACACTCTAAATAGGCACTAGAGCTTCATAGATCTCAGCTGAGCACGGTGGCTCACGCCTGTAAAACCAGCACTTTGGGAGGCCGAGGCAGGTGGATCACCTGAGGTCAGAAGTTCGAGACCAGCCTGCCCAACATGGAGAAATCCCCATCTCTACTAAAAATACAGAATTAGCTGAGCATGGTGGTGCATACCTGTAATCCCAGCTACTCGGGAAGCTGAGGCAGGAGAATCACTTGAACCTGGGAGGCGGAGGTTGAAGTGAGCCGAGATGGTGCCGTTGCACTCCAGCCTGGGCAACAAGAGCAAAACTCCATCTCACAAAAAAAAAAAAGAAAAGAAAAAAAGGAAATTCATAGATCTCTCCCTCATTAATGGGAAAAGGCTTTGGGACTCTATTTACAGTTCAGCGGCATGAAGCACATTCACATTGTTGTGTTACCCTCACCACCATCCATAGGACTCTTTTCATCTTACAGAACATGAAGCTCTGTACCCATTAAAAGTAACTCGCTATTTCTCTCTATTCCAGCTCCTGAACCATAATTCTATTTTCTGTCTCTAGGAGTTTGACAACAGTAGGTACCTTATATAAGTGAAAACACATGTTACTTGTCCTTTTATGACTGTGCTGTTTCACTTAGCACAATGTTCTCAGGGCTTATTCACATTGATGCATATGTCAGAATTCCCTTTCCTTTGAAGACTAAATAATATTCCATTGTACGTATATGCCACATTTTGTTTATCCCTTCATCTGTTAAGAGATAATTGGATTGCTTCCACCTTTTGACTATTGTGAATAATGTTGCTGTGAACACTGGTGCACAAATATACCTCTTTAACTTCTTGCTTTCAATGTTTTTGGACATATACCCAGAAGTGGAATTGCTGGATTATATGGTAATTCTATTTTTAATTTTTTTGAAGAACCACGATATTATTTTCCATAGCAGCTGCACTATTTTACATTGCCACTAATGCACAAAAGTTGTAATCTCTTCACGTTCTATCCAACACTTGGTATTTTTTGTTTTTTTGAGAGTAGCTGGCTGGGTGAGGTGGCTTACACCTGTAATCTCAGCACTTTGGGATGTCAAGGCAGGCAGATCACGAGGTCAAGAGATTGAGACCATCCTGGCCAAACTCCGTCTCTACTAAAAATACAAAAATTAAGCTGGGGGTCGTGGCACACACCTGTCGTCCCAGCTACTCAGGAGGCTAAGGCAGGAGAATCTCTTGAGCCGGGGAGGTAGAGGTTGCAGTGAGCTAAGATCGTGCCATTGCACTCCAGCCTGGGCAATGGAGTGAGACACCATCTCAAAAAAAAAAAAAAAAGAAGAAGCTTATAACTGTGGGCCAGACAGATCTGTCAGCAAATAACACTGAAGCGTTACCTGTGGAATGAAAGATGGACACAGACCAATCACTATAAACTATAGATCAGATGTAGCTCGTGTAAGTGTGTGTTCAATTCAGCAGTGTCTTTTAAAAATTTGAATTTTTTTCACAAATTAATCTTTATTTCTGGCTTCTCTTAAGAAAACTCAGAAGATCCAGCAACTCTGAGCCAGAGTTCCAGAATGGCAACAGGAGGCCAGAGCTGAGTCAGAACCAGCCCTTTTAGCAGGAGAGAGGAAGCCCTGTGAATGGGGATGGGCTGTGAGTGGGGGAAGTGGTAGGGATGTCAGGCAGAGGGTATATTTTAATGGCTGCTCATGCTTAACTAACCAGCTAACCATCGATAAACCCATGTGCATTCCAATACTCCCATTCTTCTGTTTTGCCTATAACAATGTGCAATAAATGTCTGTGAAAAGAATAAAAACATGACCAAATGGGTCGGGTGCCGTGGCTCATGCCTATAATCCCAGCACTTTGGGAGGCCAAGACAGGTGGATTATGAGGTCAGGAGTTCAAGACTAGCCTGGCCAACGTGGTGAAACCCCGTTTCTACTAAAGGTACAAAAAATTAACCAGGCGTGGTGGTACACACCTGTAATCCCAGCTACCTGGGAGGCTGAGGTAGGAGAATCGCTTGAATCTGGGAGGTGGAGGTTGCAGTGAGCCGAGATCGCGCCATTGCACTCTAGCACCTGGGTGAGAGGGTGAGATTCCATTTCAAAACAAAACAAAACAAAGCAAAAAGATCAAATAATTTTACCTTTCAAAGAGATCATTTTATAGGTCATTTAACCATCAGAAGTCTAAAGAGGATGAGTAATTTGCCCAATGTAACACTAACATGAGTCTGCAGTGGTTAACAGATTGTACTAAAGGCTTGGGGGAACAGAGGGGAATTATACAACACAGAACAGTATAGTGGGCATCTGTCATTCTGCCTGCCTGGCATCCTTTCCTCCTCTCTGAAAATAGCACTCTTATTTTGCTTAGGGAGCTACCATTCCTTCTTCTTTCATGTGACTCTGGTGGAACTGAGTCCATCTGGCCTCAGGAATGGCATGAGATCCAGGCCTGGTCAACCATACCCATCCACCTGGAGCTACTGGGAAAGAGGTATAATTCTTCCATGAGGACCTGCTGAGAAGAAAATATGTAAATCTGAATGATGCTATTGGTACCCAACTTAAGAAAGCATGATGTAAATGAAAAGGTGATAAGTTACATTTCCTTGGGTAAATTGCTAAACTATTCTGAGCCTCGGTTACCACATTGTAAACAGAAATAACAATACCTACTTCAAAGGGCTGTTGTCTGACTGGAAAGAAATAATGTATGTAAAATGCCTGGCACATAGTAGGAGCCCATTAATGCTGGCATTCTTTCTTTCCCTTCCAGATAATGTCAGATGGATATAGCATTACTGTAATTAAAATGTAAGAAGTGCATTGGCAGACTTTCCTTACAACATATTGAGAACAGCTTTTTCAGTAGCTACCTTATGTGATTTCAGGGAATTGGGGAGGGAAAATAAAATAAAATGCAGCTTGCTTTCCTGGAACAATACAAGCCATACCCAATGCCTGCCAAGTGTAACCCATAAGACTACGTCTGCATCCATCTATTATCTCACCTCTATATAGATAAAGTGTTTTTCCTCCCTGCCCACTAGCTATTGCATTTTTAAAATGGGAATGCTTTTGAATCCCTGGCAATCATTTAGCTGACAGTTTGAATCATAACATAATAATAACATTAGGAGCAGTTGTATGACACTTCCTGCTTTTAAAGCATGTTACAAATCTGAGCTAATTAGCATGAATGCCAACATGCCAGCTTTTTATGGATTAATATTGCAATTATACTTTGCTTTTTCAATAAAAATGAAGTGATCTTTTTTTTTACTCAAAATGGGAAAAAACAAGAAATAAATAAAAGGCCTTCCCAATGGATCCAAACACAATGTAGTAGAAATATGAGACAGACACTTTATTGACTGAATGCTCCTCTAACAACATCCATGAGGATTTACAGGTATGGCATCTCCTGCTAATTTTGTTTTAGGATCAACAAATGAAATAGAATGTATTGATGGTGGCAGAAAAGGAACTTGTAAAACTGAAGACAAAGTTCCAACTTTTAAAATATACTTTCTACTTATTTCTAGATGAAGTGCCTTGAACAAATCATAAAATTGTTTACTTATAATTTATTCACAAACAAAATGAGAAAATACCAGCTCACATAATATTGCAAAATACCATATTCTTTCCATTGGAATATGAAAATATAATAGAGTAAATATAGAGTCAGAAAGACTTGGGTAGGAATTCCAGCTCTGGTACTTACCAGCTGTGTAACCAGTGCTCTGAATCTTGTTAATCTCACCTCTAAAATGGGGGCAATACTACTTACTTGGCAGGATTCCTGGGAGGTCCAAGGGAGATTCTGCCTTACACAATATCTGGGATATGACAGGTGATCCTACTAGCCCTGACCCACCCATTCTGTTTATAACTCTTCTTCCTCCTCTTCCAATCTAAAATTATTCTGACATTAATTCAGTTTGCAGGAAAGCAGAGTGCCATAATGCATAAAAATGTTCTTTCCTATGTAAGTGTTATGTATTTTTAAATATGTAATTCTCTTTTTAAGGGGACTAGGAATAAAAAGTTCATTTTGATGAGAAAAATGTATGATCATCTGAAAACGTTCCTTTTAACATAAACTGTGGAGATACTTCACTTGGGTTTGGCATTTTGCCCTTGGTTCTGTGTACGAAATTAGTAAAAAGTGATGTGACTAGGTATAAAGGGTGAAGGTTGCCTGCAGCCCACTGACAAAGCCTACAGACAGGTGTGTGGGCAGGGAGATGAAGAGAGATACAAACATCCAGTTAGACAGAGGGGAATACATTCTAATGTCCAATAGCAGAGTAGGAAGTTATAGTTAACAATAACAATAATGTATATTTCAAAATAGCTGGGAGAAACAACTTGAAATGTTTCCAGCACATAGAAATAGTAAATACTCAAGGTAATGGATAGCCTAAACACCCTAACTTGATCATTACATATTATTATTTTTTTTTTTCTGAGACAGAGTCTTGCTCTATTGCCCAGGCTAGAGTGCAGTGGTGCTATCTCAGCTCACTATAACCTCCGCCTCCTGGGTTCAAGCAATTCTCCTGCCTCAGCCTCCTGAGTAGTTAGGATTATAGGCACTTGCCACTGTGCCCAGCTAATTTTTGTATTTTTAGTAGAGACAGGGTTTCACCATGTTGGCCAGGCTGGTCTTGAACTCCTGATCTTGTGATCCACCAGCCTCAGCCTCCCAAAGTGCTGGGATTACAGACGTCAGCCACCGCGCCTGGCTGATCATTACACATTCTATGCAGGTAACAGAATATCACATGTACCCCACAAATATGTCCAAATATTATGCATCAATACTTTTTTAATTAAAAAAAAAGCTTATTCTCTCAATGTACAGAGTGGTCAGATGTCAGGAGGCTGACTCGCACTACATAAAATGCTTGCAAGACTGATGTGGACACCAGCTTATCAAAGTGTTCCTTGCTTTCAGAATCTTAACTGCCACATGTCTATAAAGCTCACATCAGTATGAACAATCCATTCTCTTGTTTAGTGAGAAAATAAATCACAAAATCTGAAGGTTGCTTTCTGAGTGTGGAATCAGAACAAGCAGAGTTAGGATGCTCTAGTGTAATAGATTCATGCCATTAGTCACGGCCTTTTGGAACCATTTATTCAACAAATATTGATTGAGTGTCCACTATACAGCCAGCACTGCCGTGGGCAGTAGGAATAAGATAATAAACAGAAACAAAGTCCATCCTTTCACAGAGCTTATCTTGTCATAGTATAGGTGGTCTGGCTAATGGGATGAAAATATTAGAGTCTTCCTCCACACTGGGACCAGAAATTTATAACACTACAGCTTCCTTCTCCTTGGACATTGCTTGGAAGTGCATTGACAACATTTACCACTGTGAACTTAGACGTGCGAATTCATTGGAGCCTCAATGTCTTTCCATTTATTTGTTTACTTGTATAGCTCTGCTTTGATGAGTTGGTCTCACATTTTAACTCTGAAGACGATCTGTTATGTTTCATTCACAAGTTCTGAGGGTCAACTCTCTATAGACCCAAGAGCTGAAAAATTGTACACACACACACACACACACACACACACACACACACAGTCTGATGTGGGAAAAAAATAATATTAGCTTTGAAACTGGCTTTGGTTTGAATTTCTGCTCCATTAATTCCTAGTTCTATGTCATTTAGCAAATTAGCAACTCTTCCCAACTCGTTTTTATTGCTTTAAAAAATAATAATAGAAGTAACATATTAATATGTTTTTATGATTAACATTCAAACTTTGTTTTTTTACTGATTGTATTAGGGTTTGTACTACGTATTTTTAACATGTCACAGTAACAGTACATTCAAGTGATATTATATCACTACTTATATAGTATATGAACTTTACAATATAGCATTGTAATTTCTTCCTTCCTGGACCTTATGTTACTATTGTATATAGTCAAATTGTTCCTTGCTTTTAGAATCTTAACTGCCACAAAGCTCACATCAGTATGAACAGTCCATATATGTATATATATAACATATCTATAATTTATAACATAAATATGTTATAAATCTCACACTATGTTGTTTTTGTTTAAACAGTCAATGCTCTTTTAAAGAGATTTCAATATTAAGAAAAGAATCTTATATATGTACTCATGTAGTTAACTACTTCCCTATTCTCCTCTTTCTTTTATGTAGATCCAGATTTCCATCTCATATCATTTCCTTCTGCCTGAAAGATGCCTTTAACATTTCTTGTAATATAGGTAGATTGAGAATGAATTCTTTTAGATGTTGCGTATCTTTAAAAAGCCCTTACTTTGTCTTCATTTTTGAAAGATATTTTTAATGAAGTGTAGTCTTCTCAGTTAGCTGATTTTTTTTCCCTTTCAGTACTTTAAAGATGTTGCTTTACCCTGTTCTTGCTTCCATTCTTCTCAACATGAAATTTGCTGTCACTCTTGTCTTTTTCCCTCTGTAGGTAACATGCTCCCCTTTTTTTTTCTGGTAAAGTTTTCTCTTTGTTACTCGCTTTGAGAATTTGATTATGATGGGCCATAGTACAATTTTCTTTCTCCATTTTTATTTTTTTCCTGCTTGAGTTTCCTTGAATTTTCAGGATCTGTGAGTTTATAGTTTTCCTCATTTTTTCAGTCATTTCTTCAAACATTTCTCCTGACTTCCCATCCTCTGCTTTTCAGAGACTCCAATTGCACATATACTAAAAAGCCTGAATTTATCCTATAGCTCAGTGGTTCTCTATTTATTTTTAAAAGTATTAATTTCTCCCTGTGTTTCATTTTGGATTGTTAATTTTGTTATGTGTTCAAGTTCACTAATCCTTTCTTCTGCAATGTCTAATCTGCCATTAATCCCATCCAGTGTATTTTCATCTCAGGCATTGTAGTTTTCATCCCTAGAAGAACAATGTCATTCTTTTTGTATTTTCATGTCTCTATTTAACATTTTGAACATATAGAATACAGTTAATAATAGCTATTTTAGGCAGGGCGAGGTGACTTATGCCTGTAATCCCAGCACTTGGGTAGGCTGAAGTAGGTGGATCACCTGAGGTTAGGATTTTGAGACCAGCCTGGCTAACATGGCGAAACCCCATCTCTATTTAAAAAAAAACAAAAAACAAAAAATAGCTGGGCATGGCAGTGAGTGCCTACAATCCCAGCTACTCAGGAGGCTGAGGTAGGAGAATTGCTTGAACCTGGGAAGTAGAGGTTGCAGTGAGCCAAGATCACGCCACTGCACCCTAGCCTGGGCAACAGAGCAAGCCTCCATCTCAAAAAAAAAAAAAAAAAAAAAGAAAGAAAAGAAAAAAGAAACTGTTTTAATGTCCCAGTATAGTAATTCTAACATCTGTGCCACTGTCGGGTGGGTTTCAGTGGATTTTTTTCCTTCATTATGGGTCACATTTTCCTACTTTTTTACATGCCTGGTAAAGGGATGCCAGGCATTGTGAATTTTACCTTGTTTAGTGCTGGCTAGTTTTCTATCCACCTTTTGTCATCATTTTCAGAGTGCAGCCTGAGAACAAAGGTGAGATGAGACAAATTGGGAATAGCGTGAGAAGTGAGCTCATTTAATTAATTAATTAATTCCTCTGTTCAATATTTATTGAGCACCTGCTATGTGTCATACACTATGCTGAATATTGGTAGTGTAAGAACTAGCAGACATGGTCTTTGTCCTTAAGGAATTCACAGTCCAGTGCAGGAGGCAGACAACTGAATGAACACTTACAAGGTGTGAGTGATAGATGTTAAGGCAGAGGAATACAGAAGGGCAGTATCTAATTTCTTTCTTTTTTTTTTTTTGAGATGGAGTCTTGCTGTGTCATTCAGGCTGGAGTGCAGTGGCACAATCTCAGCCTAATGCAACCTCTGTCTCCCTGGTCCAAGCGATTCTTCTGCCTCAGCATCCTGAGTAGCTGGGATTACAGGCAGCTGTCGCCACACCCAGCTAATTTTTGTATTTTTAGTACAAACGGGGTTTCACCATGTTGATCAGGCTGCTCTCGAACTCCTGACTTCATGATCTGCACACCTAGGCCTCCCAAAGTGCTGGGATTACAGGAGTGAGCCACCACACCTGGCCAGCAGTATCTAATTTCTTGAGAAACCATAAATTAGACAGAAGTGGGGTTTATCCTTCAGTTTCTAACAACATGATTTGTACATTGCGAGCACTCAGTAGAGAGTCAACAAAGCCTGGATTCTGTTCTTGTCTCTGTCTTTGAAGCTACTGTCCTTGGGCAATCATTTCAGCTTTCCAAGCCTCAGTTACCTTATAGTAACTGATGATACCAGCTCTGCCTGCTTCACTGGGATACTGCAAGGATTGGTGGTCCTGGGTGTGATTTTTAAATTGCAAAGATGTCTACAAATAAATTATACAATCATAAGTTATATTCTTAAATATTTGTTGAATTTTAAAATAAAAGTTGTTCAGCACTTAGGTGAAAATGCTGAACGACTTCACATAAGTGCTACCCGACCCTTCTCTTTAGAAAACAGAGAGCTGGGCGCGGTGGCTCACACCTGTAAACCCAGCACTTTGAGTTTTGAGGCCGAGGTGGGCGGATCACCTGAGGTCAGGAGTTCGAGACCAGCCTGACCAATATGGTGAAAACCCGTCTCTACTAAAAATACAAAAATCAGCCAGGCGTGATGGTGCACGCCTGTAATCCTAGCTACTTGGAAGGCTGAGGCAGTAGAATCACTTGAACCCGGGAGGTGGAGGTTGCAGTGAGCTGAGATTGCAGCATTCATTGCACTCCAGCCTGGGCAAAAAGAGTGAAACTCCGTTTCAAAAAAAAAAAAGCTCAGGCGTGGGACACTTTACAAGATCTCGCTCTGCATGTCAATAAATTCTAAAGGACTCAGCCCTAGGCCTCTGGGGGCGCCTTTGCTCTGGAAGCCCCGCCTCCTGGCACGGGAGGAGTTGGATGACGCTTCAACCCCGCCTGTGACGCGTTAGGCCCCGCCCTCGGACGATGCTCGTCTCGCGGGATCTCTCGGGAGGACGTACGGGGTCAGGTCCCATCATGGCGGCTGAAGAGGCGGATGTGGATATCGAAGGGGACGTGGTAGCGGCGGCGGGGGCACAGCCAGGGTGAGGCTTATAGACCAGATCTCTCTGGGGCGGAGAGGGGATTGGCTTAGACGAGAGGGCCCTGGGAAAGCTGCAGGTCCGGCAAGGGAAAAGGGAACAGAAGACTGTCTGCTGGGCCAGTCTCCTGTCGGCTTGGGAGGCGCCTCGCCCGCCGGCTTGTCCCGAGCCCGGCGGGCAGGCGGTTACCTGGGTCTGTGGTACTCCAGTGTCGCTTTCACCTTTTGTTGGATGCTATGAGGGCACTGATTTCCTGTAGCACATTGCGTTTGTTTCACCTTTAGATTACTTCTTCCATTCCCTCCTTTTCAGGATCTCCTCGACAGTAACTAGAACAAGAGCAGCTATGGACGAGACCTGAGCTCAGGGACTCTTGTTCCCTTGCTTGCTAGCCTTGGGCGAGTCGTTTCATCTCTTCTTCCACTTGGGGATAGTTGTAAAACTTACTGAGAGACAGCTTGACTTAAAGGAAAGGGGCCAGGTTTTAGAGTTGGGCAGTTCTAGGTTTTTCTTCTGCATTTGCTCACCCTACTAGTTAATAGCAGTGTGACCTTGGGCAAGACATTTAATTTGTCTGAGGCTCAGACTGCTTATATTTAAACTGACAGTCATGATATGTACCCATTGAAATTGTGATGATAAAGTGAAATGATTATGAGATACGCTTTAGCATATGGTAGGTGCTCTCTGAATTTGTTCTTTACCATCCTGTTACCCTCAGGGACAGTACTGTGAGAATTGAGTGAGGGATCACATTTTGTTTAATTCCAGCAGAACAAACAGCCCAGTGTGATTTGACACAGAACCTCCTTTGACTCCTTGCTTTCTGAATGAAAAATGAGTCTCCTTTTAGTCATGGAGGAGGCCTAGACTAGCCAGGAATCAGAAAACCTGAGGGTTTTTGTTTTGGTTTGGTTTTTGGGGTTTTCTTTTTTTTTTTTTTTTGAGATGATGTCTCTCTATGTTGCCCCGGCCGGAGTTCTCGGCTCACTGCAACCTCCACCTCCTGGGTTCAAGCGATTCTCCTGCCTCCGCCTCCAAAGTAGCTGGGATTACAGGCACCTGCCATCATGCCCCGTGTGTGTGTGTGTGTGTGTGTGTGTGTGTGTGTGTGTGTGTGTGTGTGTAGAGACAGTGTTTCACCATGTTGGCAAGGCTGGTGTCAAACAGCTGACCTCAGGCGATCCACCTGCCTCGGCCTCTGAAAGTGCTGGAATTACAGGTGTGAGCTACCATGCCCAGCCAGAAAACCTGAGTTCTAAACGCAGCCAGTTATGTTTTTTTTTAATCGTGAACAATTTCCTTAGAACTGTATTAGCTTGAACCATATGAAATTGCCAATATTTAGACCATTTTTTATTCTATAAAGTGGCAGTTTCATGTAGTTCAGCGTAACATTAGGACCTCTGTGGACTGGGGAGAAGTACCATCCCAGTCCCTGAGGCACTAAGATAGTGTGTTTAGAAGTGTATCATGAACTCTAAAGCCCTATAAAAACATGAGGGGTAATTAAACTCATATAGTCATTGTCCCTCAAAGCTATAAGTAAACAGTCTAAAGCTATGCAGATGAGTAGGGAGCCCTTAATAATTGTTGACATTCATGTAGTTTTAAAATCTTGACCAATTGCTTTTGCAGGGTTGATTTAATTTACTCTTCACAAGTTAATGAAATAGGTTGACAGGGATACTTATTCGCAGTCTAGAAAGAAATGAGCTGGCCTTGGAAACACTAAAGATTGATCACCTAAGGGCATCGGTTGTATTCTTCTTCCTTAGATTTATCTCAATTTTTCTGATTGTGTTTAGTTTTTCTCCCTTTTCTCTTCCTATTTTAGTTGAGCCCTAGGTCTACTGGCAGCACTTGTGGTAATAAGCAGGATGACAAAGATTATTGGTTCCTGATGATGGTTATAACTTTGTCTTATACAACCCCAAGTATCATTAATACTATATTCTGGTGAATAGGGCCTAGTGGTGTTGGAGCTCCAGCCATATGGAATTTCGTGTAATAGTACCCCCTGAAGTATGTAATTAAATTAATGATAGCATCTGTGAAACCCTTGAGGATTGATTTAATAGATATCAAAGTTAGAAGATGGCAGTGAAACTTTTTGGTTTCTCTTCTTCTCCTACCATTCTTTCTCATCTTCCTTTTGCTATTTACATCCTGGTGTTGCAAGCAGTTTTCTCATCGGACTTTTATTCACTGACCACACGGTCCCTCTCAAGACTTGAACTTCTCTTTGTTAGGTTGAACCATATGGAATTTTACCAGTGTTCAGCCATTTTTGACCTGCCAGCTGACGTTTCCCAAATCTCTTATCAACCCAGATCTGTCTCTTAAGCCACAGATCCATTTATCCAGTTTTCTGAATCTACCTGTACTTAGATGTCCCACAAGCACCGCAGTTTCACCTTAAAAATTTTCCCCACCAAATCTGCCTCTCCACTGTACCCTAGTTTAATAAATGGCACCTACATTCACCCAGTCACCCAAAGCACAGACCTAAACTTTATCATTCCTTACCTCCTTGCTACTCCTCTACCCTATCAGTTATTTAGGGCCTGTTGATGCTATCTAAATATCTTCTCAACTGTATTCACTTCTTCCTGTTCACAGTTTGTCCCCTAGCTATAAGTTATTGTCACCTTTCTCTAGTATTTTTTTTTCTGAAGACTGAATCCTACTCTGTTGCCGAGGCAGGAGTGCAGTGGTGCCATCTTGGCTCACTGCAACCTCCACCTTCCGGGTTCAAGTGATTCTCCTGCCTCAGCCTCCTGAGTAGCTGGGATTACAGGTGTGTGCCATTACACCTGGCTGATTTTTGTATTTTTAGTAGAGATGGAGTTTCACCATGTTGGTCAGGCTGGTTTCGAACTCCTGACCTTGTGATCTGCCTGCCTCAGCCTCCCAAAGTGCTGGGATTACAGGTGTGAGCCACCATGCCCGGCCTTTCTAGTATTTTTATAATCACTCCCTCTTAACTGCTCCTTGTCTTTTTGGCTCTCTTCTGTTCTATTCTGAAGTTAGAGTAGTCTTTCTTACATCCAAATATGGTCATGTTATTCCCTTCACTGCCCAATTGGTTTTATGATAAAATCCTCATTCTTTACCTACCAGAGATCTGTGTGATCCATGCCCCACCTACGTTGTTCATTCAGTCATTCAGAAGATACTGAGTCCCTTCTACATGTCAAGCACTGTTATATCACATTGTATCAAAATCAAGTCTGTACTCTCATAGAACATTTTAGGTAAATGACATAGACAGAAAACCTATATATATGTCAGATGGAGATGGGTGGAGAAAGATAAAGGAGGAGGTGAATGGCTTGTCAGCTTTATCTTTTACATATACCCAGAAAAATTATATAAGATTGGAAAATACAGGACCTCAGGGGTAGTATGAATAGATTAGAAGGACTAGATTTGGAAAATGAGGGAAACGACAGAATTGGGGCAGATTAAGTGTGGGTTGTGAAGAAAAAAGGGCAGGCTTAGATTTCTGGCTTAGGTAACTAGGGAGATGGTGGTGCTACTTACTGAGACAGGGAACAATGAAAGAGTAGCAGATTTGGGAGGAAAGGTGATTTCAGGCTTTAAACATGCTAACAGATGGTACCTATGAAGATTCAGGTAGATATCCAGAAGTACATACCAGAATACGAGTGTTGCTGATTCTTCCTATTGATGAATAAAAAGATTTTGATAGTAAATTTGAAATAATAGTGGTTCTACTTTCTGAACACTTGGCAGACCTAGTTATTTGAACAAAGGTTTCCTTGAGCTGATAGAAGTCTCAAAATACTTTATTTAGCCTTCCTGGTAGCTTCTTCCAGATCAAAGTTGACTTTTTTTGTTGGGGGAGAGGGACAGAGTCTTGCTCTGTTGCCCAGGCTGGAGTGCAGTGGTGCGATCTTGGCTTACTGCAACCTCTGCATCCTGGGTTCAAGTGATTCTCCTGCCTCAGCCTCCTGAGTAGCTGGGACTACAGGCACACGCAGCCACACCCAACTAATTTTTGTTTTGTTTTGTTTTTTTAGTAGAGATGGGGTTTCACTGTGTTAGCCAGAATAGTCTCGATCTCCTGACCTTGTGCTCTGCCCACCTTGGCCTCTCAAAGTTCTGGGATTGCAGGCATGAACCACCGCGGCCAACCCATCATAGTTGACATTTGAGATTAAACCTGTTTACCATCAAAAATTGCAAGAAATGATTGCTTTCAGAGAATAGTTCATTAGCCCCACAATCTATTATAACTACTACCTAATTAAAGTTTCAGATTTATAAACCTATAATAGATTTTTGCAGTCTTAGAAGATTCTTACCACTAGGTCTAGAAAAAGTCAATAACTTAGCAAAATATTAAATTTATATCATGGATTGAGCCCCCCAAAACTTAATTATTCCACCTTTTCAAATATGGGGTAAACAATGTAATTTTAAAGAATTCTTATTAGCTTAATGAAAACAGTGAGATAATTAACAAAGTTTGATCCCCCATGAACATTGAAAAGCCTCCAAATGAAATTAATTTTTTTAATTATATGAGTTGTTACTAAAACATCACATTTTTCTTACCTATTCACTATACTATCCTTTGAGTATTTTCTGTTTTGGTTCTCATTTAGTTTTGTTTTGTTTAATTTTATGGGTGGTGTTATTGATGGTGGGGTTTTTGGTTTTCTTGTTTGTTTTTTGAGATGGAGTTTCATTCTTGTTGCCCAGGCTGGAGTGCAATGGCATGATCTCAGCTCACTGCAGCCTCCACCTCCCAGGTTCAAGTAATTCTCCTGCCTCAGCCTCCCAAGTAGTGTGGTGCCTGCTACCATGCCCGGCTGGTCTCGAACTCCTGACCTCAGGTGATCTGCCTGCCACAGCCTCCCAAAATGCTGAGATTACAGGCATAAGCCACCGTGCCTGGCCGATGGTGGTTTTTGTAATTTAGATATAGCAAAAAGATTTAATCACAATGTTGAATTCCTGTATACACATAGGTACTGGTCTTAATCAGCTGAAACTGCATTGTTGGTTCGTAGTCACAGAGCATGTTGTGATTGCTGCTTTAGGGTATTGCTTTCCTCATGAGATCATTTGTTCTTGAGAACCAAAAGAAGTGAGCAGTCAGACTTGATGTTTCACAATTGACATGGGGTAGCTTAGCACTACCATGTATTTCACAGGCCAAAGAGGTAGAGCAGGCATTTCCACAGTGTTAAATCTGTTTGTTACTACCTGTCGGTTTCTGTGCTGTGTAACTGACATTCATTAACTAGTATAATTTTCACCTATATACTCATTTTCTTAATTATTACAGAAGCAATGAAAATACAGCTTCAGTTTTACAAAAAGATCACTATCTTGATTCATCTTGGAGAACAGACAATGGCCTTATTGTAAGTATTTTATAAAAATATCAGGTGCATTAAGCTTTTATTGCCTAGAGTGCTTTTATTTATTTATTTATTTTTAAACTTAGTGCTAGTTCTCAGCTATCACAGATGTAATGTTTTTCTTTAGAAAGTTAGAATATTTATTCTCATTGATGTCTACACAAAGAATTACCAAAAAATTTAGAAAAAAGAAAACAATAAAAAAATTAGAATTTTTCTTATTTTAAAAATGGAAACCTCTTCTTTCTTTTGACATTGAAAAATGGACTGTTGAGAAACAGCTTTGGAGCCAGTTAGATTTAGGTACAGATCCTTGCTCTGCCACTTCTCAAATTTATGAACTTCAGTTTCTTTACCTAAAAAAGTGATAGCTGGGCCAGTTGGCTCCTGCCTATAATCCCAGTTATTTGGGAAGCCAAGGCGGGAGAATCCCTTGAGCCCAAGAGTTTGAGATTACACTGAGCTCTTTTTTTTTTTTTTTTTTTTTTGAGACAGAGTTTTGCTTTTGTTGCCCAGGCTGGAGTGCAATGGTGCGATCTCTGCTCACCTCAACCTCCGCCTCCCGGGTTCAAGTGACTCTCCTTCCTCAGCCTCCCAAGTAGCTGGGATTACAAGCATGTGCCACCATGCCTGGCTAATGTTGTTTTTGTTTTTGTTTTTTTCTGAGATGGAGTTTCGCACTGTCGCCCAGGCTGTAGTGCAGTGGCACAGTCTCGGCTCACTGCAGTCTCCGCCTCCTGAGTTCAAGCAATTCTTCTTCCTCAGCCTCCCAAGTTGCTGGGACTGCAGGCATGCGCCACCATACCCAGCTAATTTTTTTGTATTTTTTATTAGAGATGGGGTTTCACCATGTGGGCCAGGATGATCTTGAACTCCCGACCTCAGGTGATCCACCCGTCTTGGCCTCCCAAAGTGCTGGGATTACAGGCGTGAGCCACTGTGTGCGGCCTACAGTGAGCTCTGATTGTGCCACTGCTTCCAACCTGGGCAACTGAGTAAGACCCTGTCTCAGAGAATAAGAAAATGGTATTATCACAGGGCTTATTTCTTCATGTAGTCATTACTTATTGAGTACTTACTGAGGGCCCGTCAGTAAGTCGGGCTTGGAGGATACGACCGTAATGAAGACAGACATGATCCTGCTCTCAAGAACCTTATATTCTAAAAGGGAGTTAGATAATAAACAGGTAGACAAACTGCTAATAGATTTTGAAGGAAATAAGCAAGGTGCTGACTGAGTACCAGAATGGGAAGCTTAGTTTAGATTAAATTGTCAGAGAGAGAAACTCAGGAGGTGAGATTTAAGTTGAAAATAATGGGAAAAAGGGTAGATATGTGAAAAGTTAAAAGAAGAAATTATAGACAGAAGGAACAGCAACTACAGAAGCTCTGGTTGAAGGCCAGTGTCTAGAATATGCTGGGAAAGGGAGGAGTGGCAGCATGTGACACGGTTGGAGAGACAGGCTAGAGTTCTGTCATGCAGGACTTACGAGTTGGATTATGCTAAAGGGTATAATTTTGTTTTAAAGGAACTGGGACATCATTGAAACATTTCATATAGATTTTATAGAGATTAGCAAATTTATTTTTCTAAAATGAATTTTGGGTACTGTGGTAAAGATTGGAGGGAAGTAAGAGTGGAGTTGAAGGGACCAGTTAGGAAACATTCATAACAGTTGAAGCAAGATTTGATGATTGGGACTTGGCCTGAGGTAGTAGCAGAAGAGAGAGAATAGATAGATTTGAATTACATTTCGGCAGTAGAACTGGTTGATAGATTGGTTATGGGCATCTAGGGAAAAGGAAAGAATCCACAGTGATTCCTGAATTTCTTCATGGAATAACTTAGTGAGTAATAGTGCTTTTTGTAAAGTTGGGAATACAGAGGGAGAAGCAGGTGGAGATACGTGATGGTGAGTTCTGTTTTAGGTATGTTAAGTTCTAGAAGTCAATTAGATATCCAAGTAAAAATCTTGGATGGGCTGTTGGATATTACCATCTAGAGCTTGAAGAAGAGGTATGAGCTGAAAATTTTTAACTTGAGGAGTTGAAAATAAGTGGGATCATGGAGATTGTAACTGAGGAAAAAGGAGAGTTAGCGGTGAGTTTTGGAAAGAGATTAAGTGTCTAGCAGTGTGTCTGATGCCTAGCAAATGGTTCCTTGTATAGGATGGCCATTATTACCTCATTGTGGGCAGGAGCATGAGCCTGGGAATCCAGCAGACTTGGGCATAAAGTCTCTGCTCTTCCACTTAAATGCTAGTAGTGCTGTGGTTGCACCGTAAAGTATTAATGTCTATCTCAGTGTTACTGTGGTAATCAAAGATAAGTCTGTGTGCTCAGTAAATGGTGGCTGTTATAATTTGTAATCATTGTATTTTGTGTTTTTATTTAACAAAGCATAGAAGATAATTTCAAAAAGTAATAAATAAAAAGAAAAATGTATTCTCTTTTTTAATAGCCTTGGACCTTGGATAACACTATCAGTGAAGAGAACAGAGCTGTTATTGAGAAAATGTTATTGGAAGAAGAGTATCCTTTAATGATTATGAGGAAAGTACAGGTCTCAGGGTGAAAAATCTATAAATACAAAAATTACAAGAGGCCACTGTTTACTAGATGGATTTTATTCAGCCCCAGACTGCTATATTAATATAGTATCATTACCTATCTATGCAAAAACCAATGTTTTATTCCTCAAGGTTTTTTTTTACTACTGTGTCTGCCATCTGATTGCATATTTTGAGTTTCTGTCACTAGCTAACCATTTATGATGTCTGAATATTGAGTACAAATGATAGAATATTTAAGTCATTTAGAACCTTAAGTCCAAGCTTGCATTTTTAAAGTTATGTAAGCTGAAACCCAGAGATGTTAATTTGTTCCAAAGACACAGAGTTGGAACATGTAAAAGTTCTTCTCACTTCATAATTTACAGGTGTTATGTGGGAGGAATCTAAATAAAAAGCACAAAACAAATACTATCGAATGAAGATTTTTTTTTCCTACATTTGTGGATCCTTATTTATAGCTTAGTTTTCATAGATGTAGAAGAAAAGAATTGAACAAAATGATTACTGATTTTATGATTTATAAAAATAGCTAGTCATGCTCTAATAAGTGGGGGTTTATTAACCTCTTTTTCATTTTATGGATTTCTCCTCACTATTTAAGCCAGAATTTCTCTGTTCCCACTATTTCCCCTTATTGCCATGCTGATTTTAGAGTGCCTCTGTACATTCAGTTATCATAGGTTAACCCCATTTAGGCTTTCTTAATTCTCTAATTCCCCCCAGACATTGCAATTATAGCCTAGATTATTGCTATTCAGAGAAAGTCGCATATCATTTAAAATTTTCTGATCTTCTTAATGCAAAGGAAATTAATTTTAACAATATATATTATATAAATATTAAAATATTCTCATTTTAACATTAAATCAAGATAAAAACATTAATGAGATATTTTACATTCTTTGTTTTGTACTAAGTCTTTGAAATCTGCTGTGTTTTATACTTAGACCACATCCTAGTTCATGCAAATAGTGTTTCCACTGGTTAGAAGTCACACGTGGTTGGTGGGCACTGTGCAAGTCTAGATAAAACGCTTAAGTAGTCAGTGGTTTACTTCCAGATATGAAAACAAATAATGAGATTATCTTTGTTCAGCACCTAGTACCTAGCATAGTACCTGACATACATAGTATATAGTCAATAAATACTTGTTAAGTGAAGAATATCTCAGGCTGAGCTTACAGTATTTCATCAGACTAGTTTTAAGAACTTTGAGAGGAAGGTTCCCTGGTAGATATGATCTAAATGTTTGTTTGTTTGTTTGTTTGTTTTTTGAGACAGAGTTGCTCTGTCTTCCAGGCTGGAGTGCAGTGGCGCAGTTGATCTCGGCTCACTGCAACCTTGGCCTCCCAGGTTCAAGCGATTCTCCTGCCTTAGCCTCCTGAGTAGCTGGGACTACAGGTGCATGTCACCACACCCAGCTAATTTTTTGTATTTTTAGTAGAGACGTGATTTCGCTGTTAGCCAGGATGGTCTCGATCTCTTGACCTCATGATCCGCCCACCTCAGCCTTCCAAAATGCTGGGATTATAGGCGTGAGCCACCTCCCCCAGCCTAATGTTTGCTATTTTTATTAAGGTAGAGAAGATCCCTGGATTCTTCTTCATCGGCTTTAGAAATGTGGAAAATTATTCCCAAATTGCCTTGGACAACCAACCAAATTCATCTATTACCTTCTCCATATGTTTTGGAAGATAAAGATTTAAACCAGGGTGTCCAGTCTTTTGGCTTCCCTGGACCACATTGGTGGAAGAATTATCTTGTGCCCCACATAAAATATACTAATGATAGCTGATGAGCTTAAAAAAAAATGCAAAATAATCTCATAATGTTTTAAGTTTACGAATTTGTTTTGGGCCACATGTGGCTTGCAGGCAGTGGGCTGGACAAGCTTGATTTAAACACAGAGGCTGTTTCTTCTTGAAGTCACTTCTTTTTTTTTCCTTTTCCCCCTCTTCCTTTCCTCCTCTCTTCTTGTAGTCACTTCTAATTGGGAAGACAAGGGAACTATTAACATTTATGTAGCACACGTTTTGTATGAGTAATGTAAATATTACAGTCACGTAAAAATTACATGACTGTAATATTGTTTAAAATGTTTCCTTAATAATTACACAGGTATTATTTATCTAAAAAATCACTACCGGAAAAAGTCTGGCTTGATCGAAAGGAGGATGATAAAAAATACATAAAGAGGTAAAATCAATTTGTAATATTTCTGAAAGTCTGGATTGTATTTTTAGAAACCTCACACATTTCCTTCTTTTCTTTTTTTTCATGTGATGCAGTCTGCAGAAAACAGCAAAAATCATGTATGTACTTATGTTTTACATTTCTAAATCCATTTTGATTAGTTAAAAATTAGGGAAGAATTTTTTTTTTTTTTTTAATTATAGTTGGCCTGTGAAAAAGCCCTCTTGACCTTGGGTTATACAAAAACATTAAGTAGATATAAAAACAGTTTTTTTATAATGATGTTGGAATGGCACAAGTATAATTTTATGATGTTATTTATTTGCCAGAATTTCTTTTATAGCCCCACATAGGAAATTCTATCAGAGTGTGGGAAATATAGTTATCTAGGGATTTATGGGGAAATTTTGAGAAGCTGTTATGTGAGAAGCTGTTATGTAATATATTGGAATTGACTTGATTTCTTTGCTTGTGTCAGTTAATTTTCAACAAAATTTTTATTTGGATTTGTGGCTTTCAAAAATTATCTATTTAAAAAATACGCTTTCCCTGTAATTGAAAAAACAGTATTTAGCTTTTATGAATTTGGAAGTTTGTGGTCCCTTAAAGGGTGGGTTTACATATTTGTAATTGCCCAATAGGTTGAGCACTGAGCAGCCTTTTGCTTTTGTATTTTGCTGAATAAACAACAAAATAAAGTTAACAAAAGAATTAATGGCTTGCTTAAATTAAATTGGTGAGCTTCATCTGTTTTATTTTTAATTCCTTCAGATAATGAATTTTAAAAGCAATTAGTACAATGCTCTGGTTTTTGACTTCTTTTCTTTCTTAATATTTACATGGATTTATATGAAAGAACTAAAGAGATAATATTTCTGGACCCAGTTTAAACTCTTACATGCCTTTCAGGATTTGGGAAGGTATTAACACCTACTGCTTTGTATCCATTCTAAGGGAGCCTTTTTGTTTGTTATCAGATTGACTTCCTTTGATGTCTTTTAGTGTTACCCTCACTCAGACCCAAGGATTATGTCTTTTGGGGCTCCCATCATCCTGAGCTAGAGACACGTGACAGGGTAAATCTCTGCCCCCAGGTAGAGGCTCTAGCTTTCTTGTTTTGTTTGCTTGTTTTTAATTCTTAGACTCAAAGTATTGAATTTAGCCCATGGCTATCTATAACCTTTAGTTACATAAATATGGAATGTTCCATTTCAGAAATTTTTTTTGCAATTCCTTCTTTTCCCCTCAGGGTACACTCTCCTACAAAACCAGCCAGTTACTCAGTAAAGTGGACGATAGAAGAAAAAGAGCTGTTTGAACAAGGGCTGGTAAATAGAGCAATTTTAAATTTTTAGTAAAATAATTCTAGAAGCAAATATTGGTAAAGTTAAAAGGTTAAATTAATTTATAGAGATCTGAATTTTCATTTTAATTACAGTTATAACACCTTTAGTTCTTCTGTAGTTAGAATAATGATGTTTATAGTATAGTGCAAGAGAGTTTCTTTTAACTAAGGTACTAAAATACTAAAATAGATTTAGATCTGTAGTTTTCACATTCTTTTGGTATTATCAAAATCCAAGAAATTGAGGTGTATCTGTATATATAACACCAACTACCTGGATTAAAAGACAAAATTATTTAGTAGTCTCTTTTTTTTCGAAACAAAAAAAAACTTGTGTATTTGAAACTGGGTGATCAGCTGAGTTTTTATTCAGATAGTTTAGCATTGTATACACTGTCTAAATAAATATTTCAGCGGCTGTAAATGAAGACCAGAAACATTTATTTTGTGTGAATGTCTATTACACTGAGATCTATTTAAATGTCCACATGCTGTATAATGGAAAAGATACATATTCTGGTTTCTACATGCTGTATAATGGAAAAGATACATATTCTGGTTTCTAATTCTGAAAATACCCCTTAATATGAAGAAACTTAAAAAAAAATACTTAGAATGTTAAAAAAAATTTTTTACTATCAAGATTACTCTATATCTTTTCCTTTAAGGTGAATATTACCTAGTAGTGTTCTAAGTAATGTTGAAATTATGTATATATATATATATATATAAAACATGTATAAAATATTTGTATCTATAAAATTCATGTATGCTAGTTGAAGTATCATTAACATTTCTACAGATGATGAGAAATAAAATGTGTTTGCATTTGTATTTTAGTTAACACCATGACACCTATATACTCTATGATATTCTTATATAAATATATAAACTATCTTGAAGTTTTTATCTCTTAAAGACTTTTTTCTATACTGATGATGTTTTTTATATTTATTTTTCAGTCTTGCATGATCATCATTTATAGAATCTAATTAATCAGTTATTTATTTAAGATTCCTAACAACTTTGGTGTTTTGTCCCTTATCAAAGACCAGATACATAATGTTAGGTTTTGAAGGGAAGACAAGGGTTAAAGAAAGACACACAGAAGGAGGGCAGCGCAACAGGAAATGCAGGATTTAGGTCCAGCATAAAACCTACAGAAGTGGGGGACCAGCCTATTGCCAGAGCCACTGCTGCTTACAGCCTGGGCAGTTTATAGGTATGGGCAGAAGGGGTCTGGGCAGTATGGCTTGCTGCCCAGCAGATATTGATAAGATGCTCCCATGATGAGGCAGTTCTGGCCCTTGTTCTGGAGGGATGTCGTTGTGTTGTTTCAGGTGTTCCTTGAACCTTTGTCCGGTAGGATATGATAGGGACGTTTCTTTAGTTGGGCCTTTGTCAGCCTCGTGGTGAGGTGGTTAAACAGGATATTTCTCATGGCCTGAACCCCTGTGAAATGTTTCACTTTGACCAAGGTCTGCAAAATAGCAGGGAGCTTACAACATGGTACAGTTTGTACTAACACATATATACATACTTATGCAAATAGATTGAATTTAAGGCTCAGTTTTAGGCTGTTAGTTTTTATGTTGATGGTACTTATGGGGACTACATTTGCATGGTTTAAAATTCAAAAGATTCCTAAAGTTATAGGATATTAAGTCTTCTCACTCTCATTTTAGCCTTCAGTTCTCTTTGCCTGGGGTAACTAGTGTTTAAGACTCTTTGAAAAAGGAGTCTTTCCTTCCAGAGATATTTGTCCATATATAAGCAAATATGTATTTATTTATATAGAGATATGTAGACATTTGCCTATCTACATTAAGGGAGATTTTAAACTTGGAATGTTTTCCTACACAAAAAGCATGGAATTATTGTTTGTCTTCTCAGTATTTCTTACCCATTAATAAAGTTTGCTTATAGACTGAATTCTCTCAGGCTTGGGAGTAGGGAATTGGGTGGTACTGAATGATGAAGAAAGGTTTTTTCCTTCCCTTTCTTGGGCATAGGACTCTCCCTTTGCTCTATTTTGAAACTGGTGAATATTTTATTTGCTCCTTTTTTTTTTCACTTTTTTTTTTTTTCTTTTTAGAAACCAGACTTTTAACTCCTGAGCTCAGGTAGTCTCCTGAGTAGCTAGGAACACAGACACGTGCTACTGTGCCTCGCTTCTTTGCTCCTCTTGTTAGTGTTCTTTCTCCAATTTTTCTAGTGCCGAAGTCCCTACTTTTCTACTAATCATCCCTTAATCCCGATATGTCCTTTCTCCACAAATGCTCCATGCTACCTAACAGTGTTACCTATTTGCCTTCATCCCACAATGAAGATAATAAGTAGTTCTTCAGTAAGTTAATCTCAGCTAGGTGTTAAGAGCAATGCTAAATAATTAATTTATATTTGCTAATAATTTTCAGAAGTACTTGGAGTTTAAGAAATTGTCTATATGTCATGTTTTCTAATGAATATCAGAAATTTACATAAATTAGGTTTATCATTTTGGCCAGACCTTTGAAGATGATTTACAACCATAAGGCATGACTGCCTGGCTTATAAATCGAACACCAGGGTCAGCTTTCCTAAGTTTTTACTATTTTTTTGTTTTTTGTAGGTTTAAGAGTTCTAAAAATTTAGAATTATTGAGCTACCTTAGGAAGTAGAGAATATCTTATGTTGGGGATATTTTAAAGAGGATTTATGTATTATAGTTAGACTTGATACCCAACAATCCCTTTTAGCTGTCAATTTATGTGTTTCTTTCTGTACTTGAGAACACACAGGAGCTCCCTCAAGTTCTCAATTTTTTTCTCTCCACAGCTTCAGTGTTAGGAGTTGCACAGCCTTTGACACTGGGGTATGGGAGGTGTCAGAAGGCATTAGTTGTAGGCTAGGCAACATAGTGAGACCCTGTCTCTACAAAAAATAAAAAATTAACCAGGCATCGTGTTATGTACCTGTCGTCCCAGCTACTAGGATACTGGGAAGGTGGAGTTGGGAGGATTGCTTGAGCCCAGGAGGTTGAGGCTGCAGTGAGCTGTGATCACACCACTGCCCTTAGCCTGGGCAACAGAGTGAGACTCTGTCTCAAAAATGAAATAAAAACTGACAAAGACATTAACAGGTGAAAACCAGAGTTTATTAATGTGTGTAGCATATACACATTCAAGACAAACTCAGTGATGAGTAATCAGATGGGTAGTTGAAACTTTTGCAGCTTGTAGCATCTTAACAAAGAAGGCATTTCTTACAGGACTTCCTCATTTGTGATTTAGTCTTTTAGGTCAGTTCACTGTGATATCTGAGAGTAAAAGTCTCTGCTGTGAGACACCTAATGGGTATTGCAAAATATGGAATCTGGTTTAAAAAAATGTTATGTTGAAATTAGCACAGAACATGTTCAGTTGATCATATAAATGGAAAATGTAACCTGCACCCCTTTCAGGCACTTATTTATTTTAAAAAGTTATTTTAGATTTGGAACATCATAACATAATATTAATTCATACAGTTAGGTGATATCTTCATTTAAATAGTTATTCTTTTAAAAAAGTAGTTTCTAAACCATTTCCATCAGTTTTCAGTAGTTCAGTTTCAAAAAGAAGAAAGTAGGCTTTGATTTTAAGAGCATAGTCTATGTAGAAGACTTTACAGTGTGCTTCAGAAAATAAAGATGTATTTTATTTAAAAAAAATTTTTTTTTAAATGTGGCAGTAGCTTGGACTATTCATAGGTAAATTAATCAAAAGCAATTTTTTTCCATTTTGATAATACAGGCTAAATTTGGCCGAAGATGGACCAAAATTTCAAAGTTAATCGGAAGTCGCACTGTTTTACAAGTGAAGAGTTATGCAAGACAGTATTTTAAAAATAAGGTAAGCAGAATATCAGTCTCCTAATTAATAATGATAGTATTTAGAATAAAACAAGGTAAGCAGAAGTATTTCTTTAATTCAGGCATTACAGTCTTACCGTTAAAAGTTTTTAAAGTAGTTTATGCCCACAGAGTACTATACAAAACCTCAGAGCATATCTTCAGTGTTGAGTGTTGCCATTAAATAGGTATCATGTTATTCTACTTAATCTTATAAAGTTAAATGAACAAAATAGTAATTGCTCAAAAATAGCCTATAAAGCAAATTATATTCCAAAGAGAAAACCTTAGCGATCTTATCTTATTGTTTCCTCTGGAAAATAGCTTTTCTTTTTCAAATATTTGCATTGTAGAAACTTTTAAGAATTATTAGCACTTAGAGGAGGTAAATGCTATTATGATTCTGAACTCTGTTAAATAGCAATGAAAGTTTTATAATTCCTGTGAAGAATTGTCTGAAACTTTAATAAACTGCATTTTTAAGAAAGGTTTAATTGTGGTCTAGTTCCTTAATCTTTTAAGTAATTCGTGCTATATGCTTGATATTTAGAATTTTTTAATATATTCTCTTTGAAGTCTAGGAACATAATTATATAAATTTAGAAGTGTCTTGAGTGAAATTTGATGTTTTCTTTTCATGTAGATAATGAGTTCTACCCTGTACATAAGATTTGTTTCAGTGTTAGCTAGACATAGGTGGTAACTAATGGAATAGATTCATCATACGTCGATCATATGCTCCATCTTTCAACCAAACAGAAGCATTTTCTTTTTTTTCTTTTTTCTTTTTTTTTTTTTTTTTGAGACAGGAGTTTCACTCTTGTTGCCCAGGCTGGAGTGCAATGGTGCGATCTCGACTCATCGAAACCTCGCCCTCCCAGGTTCATGAGTTTCTCGTGCCTCACCCTCCTTAGTAGCTGGAATTACAGGTGCCCTCCACGAGCCCAGCTAATTTTTTGTATTTTTAGTAGAGACGGGGTTTCACCATGTTGGTCAGGCTGGTCTCGATTTCCTGACCTCAGGTGATCCACCCACCTCAGCCTCCCAAAGTTCTGGGATTACAGGTGTGAGCCACCAAGTCTGGCAACTGAAGCATTTTCAAGGCAGCTCACCCAGGTTTAGTTAATACCTCAGGACAGAATAAAGCTTAACTTTATTCTTACTGTTAGGCTTCTAAGATACATGCTGTGTATCTTGGGGTGCCATTTATACTTAAAGACCTGGGGTAGAAGGGTACATTTTTCATATTGAAAAAGGGATTAGTATATTATGAAATAAATAGAAAATTTCATCTGAATTTTTAAAATTATAGACAGGATACTTCAAATAAATAGCAGCAATGTTAAAAGCTATTTCAGGCAATATGTCCAAATCTCTTTTTCCCTCCTGCTCCCTTTCATTCCCTATGTAGTAAGCCAGTTAATATCAGATATTTAATCCTGGAATTTTCTTATGATTCAGGATCTATAAATAACCTTTTTCTGAGAGCTGTCATACCCCTTATGTATGTCAGTCATTTATAAGACTTTTCAAAAACTTTGTATATAAGAATTTTATTTCATATTTGCTCATTCACTATCTTTTTTTAATTACATTACCAGATATTTATGTCTTTATTAATAGGTATGGAAGATAATTTTATGGCTTAAAATGTAATCTCTATAATATAAGCTTATTAAATAAGCTTGCAAAAAACAGTTTGTTTCTGTTGTCCCTTATTTAAATGGAAGATAGTTTTAATATACACAGTGAAGATGTCAGATAGATTTCTGTAAGGATTATTTTAGCAGTGTAAGAAACAATCAGCAGCAGTATCAGATGTTCTGAGAAATACGCCTTTAAAAATATTTCAATATATTGTACAGTACCTTGGTGTAATATAATAGTTATTGGTTCATTCCACATGGTTGATCTGAGCCAGGCTGCTGTTTTCAACTTAATATTGAAAAATAAGTAGTAGTTAAATGTAGGTCATGATTATTTGGCTAATAAAAATCACCAGACCCATGAATTAGTTATATATTTATAGAAATTTTAAATGGTGATCCTTTATATTTAAAATGCAGTTGTAGTCTATGGTCATACCACCCTGAATGCGCCCAATCTTGTCTAAAATGCAGTTATAAACCCTTTAAAGAAAAGCACATTAAAGGTATAATGTACCATTAACATGTACTCAGTTTAATAACATTGTATTTATCCTTTTTTTGTGTGTCAATTATTAAATTTTTAAATCTTAATATTATGGGGATTTTATTCTGATTTTTAATAAGGTCAAATGCAGCCTAGAGAAAGAAACACCAAATCAGAAGAACGGCCATAATCTTCAAGTTATAAATGAAAATAAAGGGACAAAGGCATGGACACCATCATGTTTAAGGGGACGTGCTGATCCCAACTTGAATGCTGTAAAAATTGAAAACTTATCTGATGATGAAGAAGTAGACATCACAGATGAGGTGGACGAGTTGCCTTCTCAAACACCCCAAAAGAATTCTAGCAGTGATACCTTGTTAGATTTTCCTAATAGTAAAATGCATGAAACCAGTCAAGGAGAATTCATTGCTTCTAACAGCCAGGAAGCTCTGTTTTCTAAGTCTTCCAGGGACTGTCTTCAAAATGAAAAGCAAGACGAAACACTTTCAAGCTCAGAAATTACATTGTGGACACAGAAACAGAGCACCAGTGACAAAAATTCAGTCAAATTAAATGATCAGAAATTTAATGAATTGATTAAAAACAGCAGCAAGCATGATGGAAGGGGAATCATAGTTGATCCCAGGCAGTTGCCTTCTCTGGAGCCTTGTGAAATTCAGAAAGATTTGAATGATAATGAAATGCTTTTTCATTCTTCTTGCCAAATGGTAGAGGAAAGCCATGAGGAAGAAGAGCTTAAACCACCAGAACAGGAAATAGAAATAGATAGAAATATCATTCAAGAAGAAGAAAAACAAGCAATTCCTGAGTTTTTTGAGGGACGCCAAGCTAAAACACCAGAACGCTATTTGAAAATTAGAAATTACATTTTGGATCAATGGTAAGAAAGAGTTACATTTTAGATGTTGTTTTAAAAACCTGATATTCTGAAGTATTTTAATTAGGCCTATACAGAATTTGGAATTTTGCTACTAAATCTAGGGATCAGTAGGGAAGATTTAAGATTTCTTGTGATGGATTTCTGAAATCAGTTTTCTGATATATGAAGCTTATTCTCTAAATTGTCAGTACTACTTATTTTAATTATTTAATGAGGGGTAGGGAATAAACCAAAAAATTTCTCATCTTATTAGCCTAGTTTGAATTTTAAAAAATAGCTTAATTAAGCCATCATTAAACATTTGTAATTGCTGGCTTGGTTCGGTGGCTCATGCCTGTAATCCCAGCACTTTGGGAGGCCGAGGTGGGCGGATCACTTGAGGACAGGAGTTTGAGACCAGCCTGGCCAACACGGTGAAACCCCATCTCTTCTAAAAACAGAAATAAAAAAAGCCAGGCATCGTGGCAGGTGTATGATCCCAGTTACTGATGATGCTGAGGCAGGAGAATGGCTTGAAGCTGGGAAACAGGTTACAGTGAGCCGAGGTCATGCCACTGCGCTCCAGCCTGGGAAACAGGTTACAGTGAGCCGAGGTCATGCCACTGCACTCCAGCCTGGGAAACAGGTTACAGTGAGCCGAGGTCATGCCACTGCGCTCCAGCCTGGGAAACAGGTTACAGTGAGCCGAGACCATGCCACTGCGCTCCAGCCTGGGAAACAGGTTACAGTGAGCCGAGGTCATGCCACTGCGCTCCAGCCTGGGAAACAGGTTACAGTGAGCCGAGGTCATGCCACTGCGCTCCAGCCTGGGAAACAGGTTACAGTGAGTTGAGACCATGCCACTGCGCTCCAGCCTGGGAAACACAGGTTACAGTGAGCTGAGGTCATGCCACTGCGCTCCAGTCTGGGAAACAGAGCGAGACTTCATCTCAGAAAAATGTAACCAAAACAGATTCATAATTGCTAACACTGTTTCAGAAGCTGTCAAATTTTATAGGGCCATCCTTACAGAGAACTTCTTCGTTCCTTGAGCAGGGGTTCTGCTTTGTTTCTTGCTTGTTCTTTTGTATCAAAGCCTTCCGGTCCTATTGCAGTAACTTTCTGCTATAACCGAGAAGGGTTACCAAAGGAAAACAACTGGCTATAATAAACCAGTAACCTTTATTTTACCCACACAATATAAGTCACTGGTTTTTAAAGATGGCTGTATTCTAATAGGAGGAGTTTTGTCCTTTTTCTTGACCTTAGTTATTTTACAGATGGTTGAGGTGCTGAAAATACAACATGTGGGTCAGGGCGGCATCATAGTAAAGTATCCTTGTAAGGAACAACAACTGACTTTACATAGTGCTTTATAGTTTTTAAATAGCTTTCCTCTATCATATTTAATTTTTAAAAACAATCCTGTAAAATATGTAGATGGTATTATATCTTTTTGATAGAGAATGATGCTGAGATCAGGAGAGGTTTAGAGACCTGCCTTTGATTTACAACCAGTCACTGACACATGAAGGACTTCAGTCCAAGTCTTGACTATAAATCACTCTTTTATTCCACATGGCCTAATTCACACTATTAACAAAGGCTAGTTAAATTCAATTTCTATTGGTATCTACTTTTGTTTTTGGAAATAAGAGGGTAAATGGCCAAAATTTAAGGACCTTGAAATAACTAACTCAAAAATGTCCGTATTGGCCAGGAGCACTGGCTCACAACTGTCATCCCAGCACTTTTCAAGGCTGAGAAAGGATTACTTGAGGCCAGGAGTTCGAGATTAGTTTGGGCAGCAAAGTAAGAACCTGTCTCTACAAATTTTTTTTTTAAATCTTAGGCACGATGTTGTGTGCCTGTAGTCCTAACTACTCAAGTCTGAAGCAGGAGAATCACTTGAACCCAGGAGTTTGAGGCTGCAGTGACCTGGGATCATGCCACTGTACACTAGCCTGGGCAACAGAGCAAGGTCCTGTCTCTTAAAAATGTCCATATGAATGATCAGTGTATACTTAATTGTTACTTTAATCAAATTCTGTATTTCTTACTTTGAATTTTGGATTCCCAATGAGGCAGAATAATTTATATAGGTACTGTAAATTATATGCCAGTAGTTTCCTAAGTCATTTGCCTTGGTTCATGAAACTGGTTAGCTATTGCTATTTTATTATGGTGATTTAGCAGAACAGTGTGAAAGCAAAAAATGTTTTGAACAGGAACTCACATCTGTTCAGAAATAGAGTGAGTGGGTTAGGGACTGGAGGTGGTGTTAAAAAAATAGACGGAAGAGTTAAAGTTTTAAAATAAAAAGAAGCCTGCCAGATTTGTTTATAGATAAAAGATCCTTATCATAAAAGCAGATGCAGTTGATTCCCTGGTTAGGGGAATATTTTTATTAAAATAGTAATCAGTACCATGACTGAATGCTTCCTAAATACCATGTACTGTATTTAAATCATCTCCAGTCCTTTTGACAGCCTCATTCTCATTTTATAGATAAGAAAAAATGAGGTTCATGGAGGATAAAAAACTTGTTCCAGGTCACACTAGGTAAAGGGGGTACTGGAGTCTATAGTCTTGACTCATTATTTTCACACTTCCAACTCAGGGCCATGACCCTGACTTTTGACTGGAAGTTCTTCCCCATATTTTGACAAGTGTTGCTTTCTTGTCGCATTGAAGTCTGGTCAAGGGAAACTAGAGGCTTATCTAAAGTATCTCATGTATCTCTTCCCTTTCATTCTCTTTTCCTGTATTTTAGTTTCTTCACAGAACTTATTACTACCAAAAATATTACATTTTTACTTGTGTATTATTGTCTCTTCTCTCCTCAACCCCCTTGATTATGCAGGCAACACGAGGGCATATTTTTATCTTTTTTGTTTGTTGTTGAATCACTAGTTCTTAAACAATGCCTAGAATATAGAAGGCACTCTTATTTGTTAGGGGGAAGATTGAACATATGAATCATCATTATTCCATGAACAGGTATTTTTAGAGTCCTTACCATTTGTTCAGCACTGTGCTAGATTACTGAGTTCTGTTTAAAGCCTTTTAATTTGAGTAGTCTTCTGTTAGCTCAGTCTAGTTTTTTTCAGACTACTTTGGTTTCTTGGTAGCCATACTCTTGCCTGCTTTATTGCCTTCATTTGTATAATTTTGTTTCCTTTTATCGCAAGACACACTGAAATCTCAACGTTTCTATGGAAGTTGTGATACCCTCCCACATCATAAATTATTTTTACCCTCTATTCTGCTTAGTGAGGCCAACACCCTATCTATCTAAAGTAGTCTGTGCCTGTTTGTCCCACTCTAGCCTCTTGACCTTCTTACTTAGCACTATTGCTACCTGAAAGTGTAATATATATTGTTCATTGATTATTGATAGTCCCTTCCATTAGAATGTAAGATCTGTAAGGTCAGAAATTTTACATTGTTTATCTCTGTCTCTAGTGCTTAGAACAATATATTTATGGAATAAAATAATAATTGAATGAGAAATACATATGTTATATGAGATACCTGAATACCTAAATTTATATCTATACTTGAATTCTGATTCTCTCACTTCCTTATGTGTTTTCCTCTGACCCCCTTGTTTCCTCATTTCCAAAATGAGAATAATATTAATAAAATCTACCTTGTATAGTTATGAAGATTAAGGATGTGTAACTCAGTACAATAACCTGGCATAAGCACTCAGTAATTAGTTTCTACTAAGTGCTTTATTACTCGAATTTTATATTGTGCCATTTAGCAAGGTACATTAAGTATATTCAGTAAATACATGTTTTATTATATAAACCTCTTATTTCTTTCATAATCTTTGGGAGTTTCTTGATTCCACTTTGGAATCCCTTATTATATCTGTTTCTATTTTCCACTGAGAGTACTTAATATTTGTTGTCATCATAATTAAAAACAAATATAAAATGTTTAAGCATTTATAAGATAGCTGATAATTGAAAGACATTGTTCAGTAAAATAAGAGTAGATGAACCTAAGTAATGTATTAAAAATTGAAAATGTCTAATACTTAAGCTTTTCTACATATTATCAAAGTGTTCTTTGTATTTGAAGATTCAATTTGTATCTGTACGTAAATAAATTTCTAACTTTAAGGTCCTGGGATTACTGGAATCTATGAATTTAACATTGGGAAAGAAATAATGCTTGTAAATAATTACACTATTAAGTTATTGTATCATTTAAAGATATTTCAGAAAAAAGTACTCTGGTATTATGTATTAGCATTGTGTTTATTACACATTTATACATCGAAAAAAAGGTAAAATTTTAAGATATGTCAAATATTTAAAGTTTTCCCCAGAAATCTTTTTTCACGTTTTAATTTATCCAAAATAATTGTACTTCCATCTCTTAATTAGGGAGATATGCAAACCGAAATATTTAAATAAGACCTCAGTACGTCCTGGCCTGAAGAACTGTGGGGATGTTAATTGTATTGGACGGATTCATACATACCTCGAATTGATAGGAGCAATCAATTTTGGATGTGGTAAAAAATAAAAACCCAACAACATTTTTTACTTGACATTTTTTTTATTCTTATAGCACCCATTCATTTCTATGATGGTTAGAATTCAAGTAGTTTTAGGTAGAATTTGGAGATGCTATAACATTATACAATAAATGTTTTATTAAGATTTTACTGTTAGTTAAAATGTTTTCATTTGACCTACAATGAAAATTGAGAGTGTAATTTTATCTAAGTAACAGAAATAATGTAAGAATACAGTTCTTTAGCAGATAAAAGTAAAATTGTTTTATGAAAAGTCTAGTAAGAGCCCATTTAATTTGCAAATACTGTATTCATGCTAGAAATGCTGCCTAGCACTGTTTAAATAAAGGAAATAATTTGTGAACCTCTACACTTAAATGTAATAAAAGTGTCAAAATATTTTTCATGAAAGACTATTTCATACCGAGCTAGACAGAATTTAGTTCGCCCTGGAGTCTGTCCTTCATTTCAGTTTCTTTGTTTTCCCAAAGCTTTGAATATTGAGACTAGCTTTTCAGGAAAACTAAAGTATTTTTGCTTCCTCAGCCACCAAAAGAAAAATTAAATCATGTTTTCTGTATTAGACTGCCAAAGTTAGCAAAAATTAAACAAATTACCCATTTTCTAAATATTTTATGTTATTGAGATTTCCTTGTAATAACAGCATTACTTTTATATGAGGACTGCTGAGTAGCACATCAAATATATGATTGTGAAATAAGAGTCATAGAAGCTCCACTATAGTCAGTGTAGATATGTCTTCCTATTTAACAAATGAGTTTCACAAAATAATAGATGGTTTTGTCTTTCCTGAATTCCAATAGAACAGGCTATATATAATAGGCCACAAACGGTTGACAAAGTACGAAACAGAGACAGAAAAGATGCAGTAGAAGCATATCAACTTGCCCAGCGTCTGCAGTCTATGGTAAGCCGTTATCTCTCTCACTCAGTCATCTCTCCACATTGCTGCTTACCCTGTTTAGTGCGGTATACCTACTTCTCTTTAGCTGCTTAATCAATGGCCATTTAGTAGAAAAACATGCTTCGTCTTGTATTTCACTTTTAGCCATTCACATTTCTGGATTTCATTCAATTTCATCTTGCTTTCTAAGGCAAAAACAAACCTAAAAATCCTTAAAATGTACTAGCAAACTTGATGCAGAAGCATGTTTTGCTAAAATGGTCTTGGGATGCTTCATTTTGATTTATAAATCTAATGTGTCTTTTAAAACTATATAGTTCAGTTTTTTTTCTCTCATTTATTTTTCTTTTAAAATTCTTAACCTTAAGAATCACCTTTTTGGAATACCTAGGTGTTACTTTTTAGTTCTTGGAGTCAGTTTTATAATATTTTAACATTTGTAAATCATATTTTAAAGTGACCTACTAGGAAAAAAATACATCTTGGGGGAAAAAATAAATAAATAAATGTTTTCCAACATTCTTTATAAGGCAGAGTCATAATATGATCTTGTTAGTTTTACTAATGCATTAAATTAGTAATAGGTAAGATAAATGAAAAAGAAAGTATAGGTGCTAGAATAGCTGTTTTTCTCAGAGTATTTAAGCTATAAACCATTTCTATCTAGATTTACTATCTTAAAGAATGTTTTCAAGTAGAGTTGTTGGATGTGGTGCTAGTCATACACCATCCTTTGGCAACTGGTCCGTTTTAAAGGCCTCACTATTGAGGTTTGCAAAACTGGATATTAATAATGTGGTTAACCAACTTTGTAATTTTTCATTATTTGATCAAGTAGGTCATCTCATTTCCAAAGCAGAGAGATAAGTATTTTGCTTCTAGTTTTCAATATTACACCTCTTGCTGTGTGTTCTTGCAGATTTTCTATCACAAGTGGTTGAAAAGGAAGCCATTTTCTTGGTGGTTCTTTTTTATCTTAAAAATATTTTTGTCCTAGTGTTTTAGCTCCTACGTGATGAAAGGAAATAGGAAGCTAATAAGAAATGCAAGCAAAATACAGAAAATCATTACTGATGTTATTTTTTAATACCTGCTGCCAGCACCCAGCCCACACCCTGCCCACCTGCTGCTGGTGCTCCTGCCCTTACCTCGCCATCACTGATTTATTATATTTGTAAGCAGAGTGCTATATTGAACATAAATTAATAAAATAAAATTTCATTAGGCATTGCCAGAGGTTATATTATTTAAATTGATAGATTAATTGACTTTTAGATAATTATTATTTTCATTTTGTGTATTAATGTACTGTGATTTCTCCATGTTAATCTTGCTACCTTTTGCTTTACTTTAATTTCATCACAGCGTACAAGGAGACGTAGGGTCCGAGACCCATGGGGAAACTGGTGTGATGCAAAGGACTTAGAAGGGCAAACATTTGAGGTAACTTTGACCTTTCAAATGGCTCATCCATGAAAACTGCTTTTTAAATATATATTTGTACATCTTAATGTCATATGTATTGTACTTGTTTCGTGTATTAACATATATGTCTCATTCCCATGTTAATTTGTCTAGAAGTCACCAGTAAACACCAAAGTAGAAGGCATTGGTGGTGCAGTTAACTAGGACTTTAACTCATTTCAGAACTCTCTGTCTCTATATTCTTATCTCTAGCTCAAGATAAGGTTGTCAAGAAATTGATATGCCCAATTCGTTTCATTAAACATTTATTGGATGAGGTTCTGATGCACCAATGAAAATACTGTTCTAAGCATTAGATAACAATTGAGTTACAAATATTGAAGTGTTATTTCTAATAATAAAAACTACTGTCATAAGAGGAAACATAGACAATGAATTTTGTGTTTGTGTGTATACACAACACACGTGTGTTCTAAATATATAATTTTTTTGTAACAGCTAGTGCAGTAAAATGGATAGAATGTGTGAATATGTACATAATGGCTTTGTTACTTTGAGCAACTACTTATCCTCTCACAGAATCTCATGCTTTTTTAACTTATGAACTGTGAATAATAGTAATGCCTCCCTCAAAGGATTGTTGTAAGAAAGAAATGAGATAGACTATGTAAAGGTCCTAATTCTAGGTATTCAGTAAGCCTTGCATGCACAAGGTACTCAACACACTTGAGTTGTCTGTCTTTCCTCCTCCACCTTCCCTGCCCCTAAATTCTCACCTGAGTACTATTCTAGACCCAGTAATTAGTAATTCATGCTTCCCATAAGGCACTTGTATTTCTAATAGGAAAGACAGAACCTATGGTAAGTTCAATAATGCTGGTTCCAAGAATTATAAGGTTTTCCCAAAGGGTGTGATCAGAGCAGGTCTCATAGAATATATGGAGTATATTCAGATCTGAAGGATCTGAAAAGAATTGCAAAAAGGAGATGAAAACACTTCAGCCTGAGGGAACAAAGCTGGAGACATGGAAAAATACTGGATATATTCTGGAAAAGGTGCATAGTTCATTTGGACTAAGGTGTAAGGTTAGTCATAGAAATGGAATAAGTAGAGATTTATTTTATTTTGTAAACACCCATAAAGGGTTTACTACGTGTCATACACTGTTGTCAGTATTTTATAAACATGAACTCAGTTTTCACAATAATACCATGATGGTGGTATTATTGTTTATTTCCTTTTATTGTTCCCATTTTTAAAAATGGCATAACTGAAGCATGAAAGCTTTAGTACTTGCCTAGGGTCACCCAGCTGGTAAATAAAGAGCCAGACATTCTAGATCCAGAATCTGTTCTTAATCGTTACTCTGCACTGTCCCAGATGTGGAAGAAAACGCAACACAGTAGAATGTGGTAAGTAGAAATGGGAAATAAAAGACTCAGGTGATTCTAAGGTTTTTGAACCTGGGTGACTGGTACCATTGAAATGAGCAAACCAAGAGAAGCAGATTTTCAGTTTGGGGTGGCTATATCTTTTGAAACAGTTTTTTAAAAAATACTGTCCAGCCTTTGTACATGTTGGTAGCAAAAAAGAAAACCCATCTGTATCAATTTAGTCTCTCTTGTTCTCACATGCCCTTAAATTTGGTTTTAAGGGACTATTTTTTATTCTGCCTCTTAGTAGTTGATGGATTCCTTAATCAGTTGGCATTTTGTTTCAGCATCTCTCCGCTGAGGAGTTGGCAAAAAGAAGAGAAGAGGAAAAAGGCAGACCTGTTAAATCTTTAAAAGTGCCAAGACCAACAAAAAGGTGTAGTGTTATATAAATGTGATTTTAAAAAATTTATCACAAATGGCTAGATAATGTATGAAAAAATATTTAGTAGCTGCATTATGTTGTTTACATTAAGTTAAAAATGCTACAATTTTTTTAGATTTTGTTTGTTTGTTTGTTTCACTGATTATGAATTTGGGAAACCTAGAACAAACGTTTTAAATTTGTTCAGATTCAGTGAACATAGGATCCAACATATGTTTAGGACAGGTTGGTCATTCAACTCTAGACGTTATGGACAGAAGACCTCATAAAATGACTGGGTTTTCTTTGGGTGGCACTAATTGTTAGCAAGTTGTTGCATAATTTGTTCTTGTTTTCTAATGCTTGGATAATCTAAAATTTGAACCTTTTAAAATTAAGGGTCACCAAATAAGTTAAATGCCCCAATTTTCTATTCTCTCTTCCTTCAGATGCCCCATTCAATAGACTGTAGTTTTGTCAGTGTCCCTTTTAAACAAGATATCCAGGAATGCCATTAGATCTTATTTTTACCTGATATATGTCCTTGGGTAAACCTTAGGTTCTCATTTATAAAACAATAATTTAAATAGCTAACACTGTTAGCTGTGTTTTAAGCAGTTTATATTTATTAGCTCATATAATCTTCATGACAACCCTATGCATTAGTTAATATTCTCCCTCCCATTTTACAGATGAGAAAACTGAGAGGCATAGAGAGGTTTAGTAACTTGCTCACACTATTAAGTAATGGAGCTGTTGATTTTAAACCCAAGTGTTAAGCTTATGAATTCATACCCATAATCATTATATATTACCTCTCTAAAATAAAAATGAAAACTTACACAGTTTTTGTGAGACTAAATTAGATAAACTATGTAAAACATATTCATAAGCTAGGACTTCTCATCCAATATACAGACAATTGATTTTCTGACTCTATATGTAAGATTTATATTTATTGTGATTTTCAAGTCATTGTTCCAGGTCATCAGGATATTTTTGAATCCAGATCCACTTTTTAAATTTTAGCCTTGGTAGCACTGTATCATTAATATTTCAATAAGCCTGCCTTTCCTGCCATTTATCACTGATTGAACTTAGAGAATGTAAACCTCATAGTTTATATCTTAACAACAAAGATACTCATTCTTTAATCAGCTGTATAGATTACCACAGTTAACCCATATATCTTCATATTATGCAGAAGGATAATCATAACAGATGTCTTGTTTAATTTCAGATAAATATATTTGAGTCTTTAGTTTCTAACAGATCATTCCTGTCAATAGTGTCTATAATAAGGTCTACTTATGCCTTACATTTTCATGAACTCATTATTTTGCTTAGTCACCTCTTGACTTGGTTAAAGATCACAAATCAGCTTTTTCATGTTTTTTTTCTAGAATTTTACTAGTATTCAATATCTAATTCCTCCTTTTCTGCAGTCTGCTTTTTTGTGTTGTGAAACAAGCTCAATAATTGCCTGTTTCTAGTCCTTTGGTAACTTTCCCATTCTCTGCAGTTCCACAACAAACATTAACAGTGGTTCCATATCCGTGGTTCTTAAATGCTCTGGGATGTTCCTTCTGTGCTATTTTCTCTTCTTTCTTGGACTTCAGTTTCTTTTTGTATTGATTTCTAATTTAAAGGTCTTTCTTCTTTATTCAACAAGTGTCTTTGAATGTCTGCTCTATATGCCAGGCACAGTTCTGGTCACTTGGGATACATTATTAAGCCAAACAAAATGTTCTCTTGAAGCTAACCATCTGTGGTTGAATGGGAACGGAGTTGCCCTGCTCTCTTCCAGTTGTGTTAATGCAAATGTATTTTTCTTTCCCTGAAGATAGCCTAAAAAACCTTTTTATTGTTTTTAATATAGTTCTCAAGCCTCAATTCTTTACTGATGCAAGACTTTTTAACATTTCTTGGTTTATGTGTGCTTTTGACCTTGCTTAGGTTCTCCCCTTTTTACCTCTTTTTACTTTTTCACTTTTTTTGTTTGTTTGTTTTTGTGGAGACAGGGTCTCACTCTGTCATCCAGGCTGGAGTAGAGTGGTAAAATCACGTCTCACTGCAGCCTCCACCTCCTGCCCTTAAGTGATCCTTCTACCTCAGCCTCCTGAGTGGCTGGGACTACAGGCACACACCACCATGCCCAGCTAATTTTTGTATTTTTTTGTAGAGATGGGGTTTTACCGTGTTGCCCAGGCTGGTCTCAAACTCCTAGGTGCAAGGGATCCGCCCCCCTCTGCCTCCCAAAGTGTTGGGATTACAGACGTGAGCCACATTATAATGGGCACATTATTGAACTGACAGGTGTTTTTGATAAACTTTCATCGTTCTTGAACTTTTTTGGGGGTCTCATAACAGATAATTACATTTTCATTGAAATTTTTGAAATCTGCTTTTAGTGTGGGACATACGTCTGATGGTTTATAGTGTCTACTTTGGGTGTGAAAGGAAATTAAGACAACAGAATGACTTTATCTCAAAGTCCCTGGGATTTTTTTGTTCTTGTTAAATCTAAAAGAATAGTGCTTCTTTTGAAAGGGTTGATGGAACGTCCTAGGAAACTCTCCTAGTTTAATATTTTTCTCATTTATGCAGAATTTGGGTTTAGATTATTGATATATACTTTCAAATTTGCAAATAAATGCTATTTTCCTAATCTTGTTGAGATTATGTTAAAAAAAATTTTTTCTTTTTCAGCTCATTTGATCCCTTTCAACTGATACCTTGTAATTTTTTCAGTGAAGAAAAGCAGGTACTATTTATGCATTAATGAATGACCATAGACAATTCCCCTTCCTTCTGTCAAACAGGAAATACTCTTTTTCTGTATGTGCAAGGCATATGTATGGGAAAAGACTGAAAATGAGAGAGAATTTCTCCCTGGTGGGGTTTTAAATCATAATGTTTTTTAAAAGTCTAGTTTGTATTGAGCTTTGGTTAGTGTTGAGAACTTGGTGGGGTGGATAAAGAACAGGGTGGGCATTCTAGGTGGGGAGAACAAAATCTCTGTTTTTATGCTCCCCCATTTTGTTTTGTTTTTTATATTTCAGGAGCCATTTCAGGTGAAAGTGGCTTCAGAAGCACTTTTAATAATGGATTTGGTAAGGATAATCTATTGTGTTTACTTAGTTATTCTGATTTCTACTCTTGTGTATTTTTATTGCAGGCTTAAGACAGAGTATGGAAGACGTGTATTTTGGATCTTAACTATCCTCTTTTACAAGGAATCTAAAAATAAGTCTTTTCTTTTGGAGAAAAGCCAAACAATTGCATGTTTCCATATTTTAGAGAAAATAAATTAATGTGAGTTTTTGCAGACTGTTTACCATCATTAACCCTGTTTTCATTTTCTAATATCTGTGTCTGCCACCTTTTAGATTACTGAAACAAAGCACAACTCCTATAATTTGGAGGGTTTTTTTGTTTATACTCAACTACCAATACCTCCAACAGTTTTTGTGTTTGTGATGTCTTTGTGTAGAAGCATTTAGAGTGATTTTTACTTTGTATCTTTACATAATACCTTTCTTGAATAGGGAGAGTAAATGGTATCTTCATTTTGTAAGTGAAAAGGTAGAGTCAGAGAGTGTTTAAGTGTTTGGTTGAAAGCTTCTCAGCCAACAGTGAAGATAGACTTGAAATCTTAGTTTCTGTGGACTGAGCCTAGCATCTAGTTCCTCTTTTATGTTACTTTATTTTATAAAAGCATGATGACTATACTTATACCTGACTTTCTTATGATAAGTGAGTTTTGTTAGGATTTTTTGTCAAGTGATTTTGTGCATTTGGGTTAAGTCTGTCTTGTATTTCTTTTAGCATGCTCATGTTTCTATGGCAGAAGTGATTGGTCTGTTAGGAGGAAGATACTCAGAAGTTGATAAAGTAGTTGAAGTAAGTTCTCTTTTTTAAAAACATGTTTTAGTTATTATTTAGTCCTACTACCATACCAAATATTTTTATAGAATTCAGTGAATATAATTAAAATACAGACTTTACCTATGATAATATTGTATAACTTGCTACATTTACAAGTTATATATTCTCAGAAGTGACAACATTCCATATGCTGAGCACCTGTTTCTTTTTACCACCAAGAGAGAACATTGCCAGACCTTGGCTCCTCATTGCCTTTATTAGTAGAAAGCTACAACTTTTAAGAGGCCAGAAATATGTACTAACACTTGTAGTTGAAAGTTTGTATTCATGATTCTGTTAAAATTATTGTCATAAGTAACAGGTGTCATTGAAAGAATACCTTTGTACAGGTATTATAATTCCAGGCTGACCTGGAAAACTAGGCATTATTATGACCTTGTTTGAGTAGAAAAATGCATGCTAAGTTTCTAGCATACAATCAGACTTTTGGAGTATAAGTCATTTGCATATTGTCAAATAAAAGTCTTGACCCTGAAAAGTTTCTGTATCTCTGAAAGAATTATAACATAAGAGTAATATAATTAATAGGATTTTAGTGTAATCATTTGAAGATCAATTGTTTTTTATAGGTCTGTGCAGCAGAACCATGTAACAGTCTGAGTACAGGACTACAGTGTGAGATGGATCCTGTGTCACAAACACACGCCTCAGAAACCTTGGCTGTTAGAGGCTACAGTGTTATTGGATGGTATCATTCTCATCCTGCTTTTGATCCCAGTCCTTCCTTACGAGATATCGACACACAAGCTAAATACCAGGTATTATATGGATATATTCTGTAAGTCATTGCACACCCCCTCAGTGCTTCATTTTAAATAGACAAACTTTAAACATTTTTTGTTTTGCATTTCTAATATTCTTTATACTGGGAGTTCTAAAAGAACATGCATTTTTTTTCTGACTGCAAGATTGATAGATGTTTATGTAAACATTTAGAAAGTCAGTTATTTAATTAAGTACAGACAAGCCATGAATGTTACAGTGATAAATACTCCCAGAGCCTTTAAAAATTAATGGGAGCAACTAGGACTGGTACTAAATATAATTGAAATAATAAGAAACATAATATATTTTTTATAGCTGAAGAAAAAGTTTCATTTTATTCTGGGATTTTACATTTGATATGTGACTGGGTTTGCTGTAGGGTATTTGTAAATTATTACCATATTGATAAGAATTACAGATATAGCATGGTGAATATAATTAGTAAATATGTTCATGACAATTACAGATTGTGTAGGTGAATGTTTTTTTAAAGGGTGATTTTGGATTTGGTTGACACATTTTTGCTTGAAAAATTTACAGTGTGAAATGAATATCTAAGGCATTTGATTTAGTTGCAGTTTGAATATGAACTTTTTTTTTTTTTTTAAGAGACAGAGTCTGATTCTGTCACCCAGGCTGGAGTGCAATGGCACAATCTTGGCTTACTGCAACCTCGGCCTCCCAGGTTTAAGGGATTCTGCTGCCTCAGCCTCCCGAGTGGCTGGGGTTACAGGCACGTGCTACCACACCCCAGCTAATTTTTGTATTTTCAGTACAAACCATGTTGGCTAGGCTGGTCTTGACCTGACCTCAAGCAGTCTGCCCGCCTCAGTCTCCCAAAGTGCTTGGAGTACAGGTGTGAGCCACCATGCCAGGCCGGATGTGAACTTTTAATGTACCTTTTTGTTCCTGCTTTTCCCCATTAGATGTTTAAAATGTTAGTGCAGATAAACATTGGCTTTTGAATTTATATAATTGAAACTAATTATATTTTTCTTGTAATTGTAGAGTTACTTCTCCAGAGGAGGTGCAAAGTTCATTGGAATGATTGTTAGTCCATATAATCGAAATAATCCCTTACCATATTCTCAAATTACCTGCCTGGTTATAAGTGAAGAAATTAGCCCAGATGGCTCTTATCGTAAGTTTTCAACAAAAATATCCTACTTCTACTCTCATTTCTTTGACTTATACAAATCAAAAGATTTGCAACTGTGCAAAATTATTTAATGTCAGAGTTCGTGGCCTCAACTAGAGAATTACTATTTGGGTGCCACCTAGTGTAGCCATCCTCTTCCCTTTCATAATCTCCTGCTCTAGTCAAGTCCCCACTTTTGTTACTATGGCCACTGGGCAAAAGGATTGAAATATGGAGAAAAGTTAGGCCAGTCGGTGTGTATTTTAGGCACTGGAGATGCTGCAGTAAACAAAACAGTCTCTGTTCTCATGGAAATTTTTTTTATAAATGCAGATCGGCTTTCTCTGTGATGGCATGCAAATGAAAAAAAAAAAAAATGACCACCAGCTCTCTTGTCACCTCCCAGTTTAGGGTTAACAATGACTAACTCAATTTGTATATTTCTTTGTTCCCATTCTATCTCAGGAAAGAATTTGGTTGGCATAGGCTGTCATCTGACTTGATTCCTCTGAGGTTTATATCTACTTGTAGCCAATCATTTCTGGGTGGATAGGGAATTAGTATAGCAGACTAGGAAAAGGAAAGGAATGTGGACAGAAAGCAAACAATAAGAGGAAACAATAGGCTGAAGAACTCTGGAATATTTATTCTATCATTACTACCACTGCTCTAGGTCAGGTCCTCTGGACGCTGTCACTACAGTTACCTCACATTGTACTCTTCCCCATTAGATCATGAGCTCTTTGAGAATAAATACTGTATCGTACCCATTTTTCTATCCTGTTTCTAGCACAAGGCCTCATATAAAGTAGATACTAAATGAATGTTTGTTTAATAATTAATTTCTCTGCATTCCTTTTTTTTTTTTTTTTTTGAGACGGATTTTTGCTCTTGTTGCCCAGGCTGGAGTGCAATGGCACGATTTTGGCTCACCACAATCTCTGCCTCTCAGGTTCAAGGGATTCTCCTGCCTCAGGCTCCTTAATAGCTGGGATTACAGGCATGCCCACTATGCCTGGCTAATTATGTATTTTTAGTAGAGATGGGGTTTCACTATGTTGGTCAGGCTGGTCTCAAACTCCTGACCTCGTTATCCGCCTCCCAAAGTACTGGAATTACAGATGTGAGCCACCGCGCCCAGCCTAATTTCTGTTCGTTCTTCATGATCTCACTTGGATGCCCTTTGTTTGATAATGTCTTACCAGCACTGCCCCATGATATTACTATTAGTTGCCCTATTCTTTATGTATCTGCAACACTTTATTCCTGCCTTCATGGTCACTTTTATCTTTTAATGCAATTTATCTGTTTAGCAAGTCCTAATAAACTGTATGCCCAAAGAGCAGGGACTATGTCCTTTCCTTTTTCTCCAGTAGCACCTAATAAATTGCTTTGCATCTAGGAGGTGGTCAACACTATGTGGGTTTTTACTGAATTAATAATACTGGTATTAAATTTAGTCTGGAATGTCCATTTTGAGCATAGCACATAATACACATTATTCTTTAGCTCAGTACAATTTGACAAAAAACAGAACCACTATTAACTTGTTCTCTCTTAAATCATTTTATAATCCCACAGACTGCTAGGTTTTGGAAATAAACCTCAGTTCTGGTGCTGTCCAATACAATAGCAGGCACATGGCACATGTGACTTTAAATGTAAATTGATTAGAATTACATGAAAATTAAAGTTGAGTTTGTGGAATTCTGCTTTGGCAAAAATGAAGTAACAAGAACCTATCTGAAACTACCAGAAGACTGGACAAATCTTGGTATTTAAACAGAGCATTGAGCAGCAAAGGAATACAATTGCTAAGAGATGGGAAACAAATGAAAAGAGCCCAAAATTACCCTTGCTTACTGCATATGAGGGTTTTCAGATATGGCACAAGAAGGAGAAACCCACCCAGAGCCAGGCAGACTTGATTAAGGTGATGGAGATAAGGAGATCAAGACAGGTGAGTTTGCGAGACCTAGCCCCAAGAGAACAGAAAGCAGAAGGGAGAGTGAACTCTGGAGATTTGTAGAAGGGTATCCCTGGGGTATTTAGCAAAATACAGATCCACACTTGCATGTGAAGAAAACTGCCCAGACGGGAAAGAACCACTTGAAAACATTAGAGGGAACTATCCGTGATGCTCTCATGAGCTACCATTGGACAGAGCTGTCTTGTAAATGACTTGTCCGTGGTTAAGACTATTAGATCTTAATCCTTGGTCTTTTGCTTTGCCCTTAGAAATCCTTTGGTGCAAGAATTAAGGTTTTCTAGAAGCCATGGGTTACTTTATGCTATGGTACTTTTAACTCAGGTCATATCTTTACAATATCTCTAATGGTTAAATGTTTTATTTACTTGTGACAGGCAGGAAATTTTGTTTTCTTATGATACTTTAATCGATAAAAATATTCTCTATTAAAGAAAACTTTTATTGGCTTTAAAAGTACCTTTTTTAACTTAAAAAATTCTTAAAATACCAAATAAAGCTGTATATAATTTTTATGTTTGTTTTCATGTTTTTCCATCAGCATAGATTGAAAATGCATTATTTACCTCTCTTTATTTTATTTTCAACTTTCATTCAGAGTAGGAGTCACTCAACTGGATTCAGATCCCAGCTCTGACATTTATTGCTTATTTTACCTTTGGCAGTTTACTCTCTCATTCTCCTTTGTTCCATCTGTAAAATGATAAAAAATTACTACCTTGCTTACAGTAGGTGTATATTTGTAAGGTTTGTCAGTAATATATGTAAAGTGTTTAGCAAATAATAGGTTTTCAGTGGGTAGTTATGATTATATAGCTGGTATCCCTGTTTAGTAAGTAATCAAAGTATGTCAAGTAAATGATTGTTATCACCAAGAGGAGTTTGCTTAATAGCTCATGTACTATAATGTGTCACTCTTCTTAAGTTTTTGGAGAAGAGGAAAATTGAGCGATTAAATAAAAAAGATGAGTCATCATCAGGCTTGCCTGTCCCCTTCCCTTCTTCCAAACACCTGAAAAAAAATGGCTTTTAGAGCATATTGACTGTTAAGCTATGCTTTATTTCATTGTGAGGAAATAATTCTACTTTTTTCCCCTTGGTTTTTTTTTTTTTTTCCGTGCATTCTGATTTGCTGGCATTTTATTGTTTTGAAAAGCCTTATCATGGTAGAAACCCAGTTGAGAGGCAGTGTTATGTAAAAGTTAAAATCAGAATTTTTGAGCCTAACTGCCTGGGTTCAAATCCTGCCTTTGCCTTTTATATTTGACCATGAGCAGGCCAACCTTTGTAGGACGTAGTGCCCTCATCAAAAATAAAAAGGGGAAAATTAATGGCAGCCACTTAAGTGATTTCACATAAAGTATTAGGTGGTACATAGTACACATTGTACATGTTATTATGACAGTATCAGCCTTTGATAATGAATCAGCTGAGCTCTTTAAAAAATGCTACAGATACATTTACATGGGGTTTTGAAGGATATGTGAGAAATGGCTAAGATAGCTCATCGTTGGATATATTTTCCTTTCTAGCTGAATACATGATATCCACCTTTTGGGCTTCTTTCTTTCCTCCAGAGTTTAGTATGACAGCTTTGACTCAAAGCAGTTGCTGCCTCCCCAGGTTCATCCTATCCTCTTGTCTAGTCTTAGGTTAGCTCCTCAAGGGAGGTGGAATGAGTTTGGGCGCAGAAGTGAGGCAAACCTGCTGGGTTTTAACATCTATGTCCTGCCACTTTGCTAGCCTAAATATGTTTTTTAATGTGTCTCAGCTTTAGTTTTCTCACCTATGAAAAAAAAAAAAAAAAGAAAGCTACCTACCTTACAGCATTGTTGTAAGCTTAATAGCCTGTATTTTTTTTTTTTTAATTATCACTAGGATGGCAATATGTCTTAGTTTGTCTAGAATAGTCCCAATTTAAACCTATGGTTCAGCCATAATTATTAATAGTACCTTCTTTCACTCAAAAAGTCTCTTGATATGGCTGATAAATTATGTGATCATCCTATCATAGTGCCCTGCATAGAATTGTCATGAAAATGGCACTTTTACTCTTCTTTATTAGTGTTAATAGCTTGGCATTAATATGCTTGGTGGACCAAACACAGTCAGGCAATAAATATTTAATGAATGCCCACTATGTTTAAAGTGCTGTTCAGCTGATCTGCCAAGCTGTGGTTGTAAAAACACTGAAGGGAATTTTAAGTATAATTAAAAGGAGATTGGAGAGTTAAGAAATAGTTGATGAAAATGTGCTTCTTTATGCTTTTCTAGGCTTACCTTACAAATTTGAAGTACAACAGATGTTAGAAGAACCTCAGTGGGGATTAGTATTTGAAAAGACAAGATGGATAATAGAAAAATACAGGCTGTCCCATAGGTATGTGCTGTGGTTTGAGATGGTTGCACATCTGCAGTGCTGCTCATTAAATTATGTTTCAGAGAAAACCCAAGTTAAATATAAAATTGTGATGTATGGCATCTGTGATAGTTTACGACGAAACTGATTATAGTATTTGTTTCATCAGTTTGTTTTCGTATTTCTTCCTACAGCAGCGTCCCCATGGATAAAATCTTTCACCGGGATTCTGACCTGACTTGTTTGCAGAAAGTAAGCTGCCTTCATTTTAATTGGTTCCATTGTTAACAAATTCTAAAGCTATTCATCTCAATGTGTTTTCCCATGATGCCTAATACTTTGTGGATAATTTTCTGTATATTTCTTTTATTGCTTTTTCCTTTGGAAAATTAATTTCTAGGAAATAATTAGTAATGTGTTTTGTTGCCCAAGCTTGCACATAGAAAAAATACTATTTTAGGATAAATCTGTCAGTGTTGGCTGATAAATTTCTTAGCAGATTATTATTATACACAATGGAGAGCATTTTCCTCATTTTATTAAATTTGAAAGTGCCGTGTTTCCATTTTAGTGTTAACAATTGATCATTTTTAAGAATGATGGTATAAATCTGACGATTAAATTTAAGTAGTCATTTTATTTAACTTTCTAATAGGAAATAAGAGTTTTGAATTCTATCGGTTCACTTCTAGATTTTGCTTCTGTAATGATTGAAGGCTAGTAGATCAGCAACATTTGTCTTTTTTTAAATAGCAATTAGGGGATAGAAAATTTAAACATAAAGTGTTTTCTTTTTTAATATTTTTTACTCCTGTTATATTCACCTTTTTTGTGTGTTGTTGAAAAGTATATGCACATTTCCAAAGAAATAGACTCTAGCTAGCATCCTCATTTTGAAATGGTAGAATCTTGTGTTTATATATATATAAAGTTTGTGTGTATGTGTGTGTGTGTGTGTGTGTGTGTCTGTGTGTCTGTGTGTGTGCGCCCAGGATTATTTTGCTTTATAAGTGTACAAATGGAGAAAAGTCACAGATATGTACAAAGTAGAAAGCCTCACATAAACAGTCTCAGGTTTGTCTCCTCCTGTAAAATCATAAAGGTACTAAGCTGAGTGTTCCTCAGCAGCAATTTTCTACATTCCAGCTCTGTGACTATTAAACACAAGTTAATCTGCAACCATTTTTAAGGAGAGTGTTTCTCATTTGAGCCTTAGGAAATGTGAGGTCTGGAAAGGAACAAAATAGTGATAGTAATGTAAACCCTCATTTTTTTTATGTATTTAAATATAAAACTTTTCTTTTCAACTAGCTTTTGGAGTGTATGAGGAAGACTCTGAGCAAAGTGACCAATTGCTTTATGGCTGAAGAATTCTTGACTGAAATAGAAAATTTGTTCCTTTCCAATTATAAAAGCAACCAAGAGAATGGAATAACTGAAGAAAACTGTACAAAGGAGTTGTTAATGTGATTATTTTGCAGTTAAGACATTTGAATCTTGACACAGTAGGTCTTGCTTTCAATGTTTTAACCTTAAAGTGATTGTAATTTAGTTAACATTGGCACAGCTTTGGTATTTTTTCTCTAGTTCACAAAATCCAAACTTTGCCACATAAATGATGTGAAAAGGAAGAGCTACAGACTTGCTTTCATACAGTGATTATCAGAGTGCTGCAAACCAGGGTCCAGCACAGTGTTCTGGTCTTTTACTAAGCAATGCTGTGTAACTTAGGGGCCTGCTTGGCTTTACTGTTGTGTTCAGCTTGGGATTTGGACTATGTCTCTAAGTCATTTCTTCCCTGAACTAGCCATTTATGTTTCATTGTGGTATCTCATATTTCATTTAGAAGCATTTCTATTCTTTTCATATGTTCTGGTGAGATTTGTTTATGGTTACAAATGAGATATGGATGGGTGGTCACTGAGATAATTAATATGGTTTAGAACTACTGATTAATCTAACAACATGCAGTATGGAGCCAGGAGAGGCATGACAAGAAAATCTTAAACACAAGAGAAAGCCAAAGGAGAGAACTGAATTACTAGTTTTTAATCTTGTTTCCATTTCATTGTATAGCAGCAGTATCATAAGATTCGTCACTTTCTCAGCTTTCTGAAAATTTTTGACTAATTTGACATGCATAAAATAATTAGCTTCATTGTGTATCCACTACATTTGTATATATGATAAAACCTCATTTAACTGGAACATAGGTAATCATAATCCTCAAACTTTTTTTTCTACTATCTACTATTAGGAGAAAGAGGCAAATGATAATAAAGCTGTAAAAATCAGAGATTTAATTTTTAAAACAAAAAAGCCTTTCAGCACATATTACATATTCAGCCCAGTTTCATATACTTTCTGAATCTGTAATGGTGGTCAGTGGACTTTTTAATGTAAAGGGCCAGTTAGTAAATAATTTTGGCTTTTTAGGCCACATATGTCTATGAGACATTCTTCTGTGTGTGTGTATGTGTGTGTGTATTTGTTTTAAACAGTTCTTTAAAACTATAAAAACCATTGTTAGCTCCCAGGTCTCACAAAACATAGGCTGCTGGCTATTATTCTCCAACCCCTGATCTAAAGAATTTTAAACATTAGAATTTTGTTTTACATTTGTTAAACCTTACATCATCTTCAAATGACACCAAAACTCAGAATTATGATCTGCATTTAAGCCCATTTTAAAATAAAATAAGTGATCATGCTGCCTCATTTATTGAAATTCAATAGATTTTAGTTTATTTCTCAGTAGCTACAGGATTGATTTATACCTATTCACTAAGGATTCTTACTAATGTTTTCTTATATCCAAACCAGATTGATTCTGTATTTTTGCTTTGTTCGTTTGTAATCAATAGCCAATGAAGAATAAGGAGTATTGGAAGAAGCAGTGAGCCAGCTGTAGGTGACTGGGTTCTTGTCTCAACTTTGTGATTTGGGGAGATATAGTTTCCTTTCCCTTAGCCTTAATTCTTGTGTTAACAGAAGTCTAACTTAACTTCTTAGTGTCCTTCCAGGACTAAAATTTTATTGTTCATTCTAATCGTTGGACTACTCATGTAAAGTTTATATTTTGAGTTAATACGGTTTCCAAATTAACATACATTTTTTAAAAAACAGTATTTTTCCATTTTTCTGTGTGCACTTTGGATAAACAATGAAGTATAGCTTACAAAACAATTGCTTTGAGGGCTGAGAGACCAAAATTCAGGAAACCTGAACTCTTATCCTAACTCTGTTACCAACTTTGCTGTGTGACCTTAATCAAAATGCGTAACCTGGACCCCACACTCCTCACCGCTAATTCAAGGGCCTGAATTTTATGACTTAGTATTCTCTTCCAACCTCAGAAGTTGTGTGATTCTATGAAAGGCAGTGATTGATTCCTTTGTACTCATCTTCCTTTTGAACTGTTTCCTTATGATATATTGGGGAACAAATACTAAAAAGTTGTTATTTATTAGCTTTCTTGATTGACATTTCTCTATAATACTGATGAGTTTGGATGATGGAAGGTAATGGAAATTGTTAAAAGTTAGGCTCTCAAATCTGAGTCTCCCTGCCCTGTGTGCCAGTTTTAACCATATTTGCTAACCTAGGCCATATGGTGAGGATCTCAAGGATGATAATTGTCAAGAGTTTGGGGTCTTGAGAACACAATTTTCAAAATAATACTTACTATTTTCTGACTATACAGTACATTTATCTTGTAAAATATATTTGAAAATACAGAGAACTGTGAAGTACAAAAATCTCAGTGCTACTATTTAAAAAAAATATAGTTAATAGTGTAAATCCTTCCCCATTTTTTTGACAGTATCATTTGAGTATGTTAAAATTGGTTACTTTTTTCTCTCCTCCTCCATCATGTTCACTGCTTCTTTTTTCTTTTGTCATATTCTTAAAACAGTTTTTCAACTATAGGTACCCACATTGCTGGCACTGCCAGCCTTGGGCTCCTACCGAGGATAATGGAGCCAGGGCCTTGGAGAAGCACAGAGGAAATCTAGAACTGAGTGGGACTATGATACAGGAAGTTTAGGAGGCAGGGTCTCAAAGGAAAACCTGCCACTAATAATGTTTACAAAGTGGAGAAAGGACTAAAGGACTTAAAGACGTGAAGGTGTCTTCATCCTGATTCTGTCTTTGTTATTGCACAATGACTATAAAATAATGAGCTGAACTTTTTTTTCTGGCTTGGCTAATGGAAATTGACACTAGCACTTCCCCAATATTAGACTTAGCTTTTTTAAAAAATCTAATTCCAAAGTAACATTCAAGAAAAGAAAAACCAGTAAGCTCAGAGTCTTCACCTATATTATTTTAGCCTTGAACCATTCTTCTCTAATCCTTTTAAATTGTCTTCAGTTTCCTGTTCAAGTTATATTGCTTCAGTTACAATTTGTTTGACCCTGTATTCAGAGCTGCATTATAATTTTTGTGGACCCTAGGGAGTTTTGCCATCTTAGATTCCTTCCATAGAAAATTAAAAGTGGTATTTTTTAATTGCATTTGTATGAAATGAATGTATTAATATTTTAGATTAAAACATTTTGTTTAGTCTAGAAGTTCAGATCTTATGAGGCTAAAAAAACATTAAAACATTTTTGTGGGCCACTAAAAAACTGTGGACCTTAGGTTCTGTGCCTAATGGATAAGCTGGCACTGCCTGTATTCTGAAGGATATCATTGGAAAAATAGCATGACTCTGTTCCCTTCTAACACCACAATCCCTGAGGAAGCCTTTGCCACCTCAACCAAGAGCACTGCAGTTTCCACAGTTACAGATCTATAGACTTGAGCTTACTTCCTTCCGAACCTAATCAAAACTCATGAGAATTACTTGGGACCATTCATCCTCAAAAAAGATAGGAGGCAGTGGTTTGTTTTAGTCTTCAGATATTTTTGTTCTGGTTGTCCTTCATCTATAGATTTGAAACTCATGCCACACTTGAAAGGGAAACATCCTACTACCTTTCTTTTCTCCCCATTTCCCACAAACCCTTTCTTTCATCATCATTCCCTCCATTCTTTTCTCAGCATATAGATACAAGACCATTCTTTCTATTATTTGTTGAAAGGTAGGCCTGTAGAATAGAGATGGACAGACCATGCATGTTTCTCTGAAGCTGTTTACTGCTGCTCCCAGTCTTCTGTCCATACCATTCCTTCCCTGCCCACAGGAGTTGGGTTGAGGTCTGTGACATGCAGACTGTAAGCACAGTCAGAGCCTCTGCAGCTCTCCACCTAGCAGAGGAGACTGTGGCTTCAACATGCCAAGCTGAGCAGGTCTCCTCCTCTACATTACCTTCCTCCCATTTCTCTCGCTGGGTCTTGATGAAGTGAGCTGGAGGAACCAATACAGTCAGGATGCCCTGGAATTGATGGTGCTTTGTTTTGTGCTTACAAAAGAGCTGTGTAACACTTGACCGCCTCAGTTGAAGCCATCCAGTCACGAGTCAGCAGACAGCAGTTGGTAGAATTCTCAGTGGATATTCAGTAAGCGTGTCCAGTTTTTTTTTTCACCTATGCTTTACCCAAAAACTACAGACTAAATCTGGAGTCACTTATATGATACTTAGGAAAACTTATTTTATCCAAGCACAAAGAAAAGCACACACATTTTTATAATCATCTTCTTCATCATGGTAAATAATTTAACAAAGAAATTTGATCAGTATCTCTAGTTTACTAGTACTTTAATATTAGTTTTCTTACAAATTAATATATTTTGTAGTATTTCAAGAAAATCACTGTGGGAGAATAATGTTGTACTATGGGATGTATTTCCTGACCTTTTCTTAAATGGCTTTATGTGCTGTTCCCCCCAAATTCTGCTTTCTCTGGTTCCTTTTTTATTTAAGCTATAATTATACTTTCTAATATATTCTGAGTCTTATCTTCTAAACCATTTTAAATTTTCCCTGGAACAAGGGAGGAAATAAATATGTTGTCTTCACTAAATCAGGAGAAAATAAAAATATCCCAGGGGGCTATGATTATGCCAAGAGCTCTAAATAGAAGTTTGAGAAGGTAAAATTAAGTTACAATATCTGGGTTGTTTTTATTTTCTTCCCTTGGTGTTTATGAATGTTTTCCTAAGAACTTTAATTTCAGGGGGAAAAAATGCCCGATTTGCTATCTTTGAGGTTTCCTAGTCTCTTAAGAAGTCAGTTAAATATGTTTTCATAGTTTATATTCCTGTTTCATAGATTACTGTAAAATGTGTTTAAGCCTATGGATTATAAAATAGTATTTAGAGTCTAGCATGAGTTAAATAGATCAATCATATACCTTTAGATTTGTGGATCTGACATGCAAATTATGTGTTGTGTATAAGTTACTAAACATACTGCATGGTTATTGATAAACTTGTTGCTATGTTTTTCCAAATGTTATCAGCGTTTGTGGACTTTGAAAAATTAGTTTGAATTTTGGAATGTTTGTAACATAATTTCAACTATTTTGTACATTTAAATATGCCATGTTGTATATGTCTATATTTAAAAATATTGTAAATATCTGCATTTTTAGAATTATGAAAGATTTTCTTCAAAAATGACAGAACTCTCCATACTTAATTGTGACACATTATAAAATACCTGATTTTAAGCTTTTGGATTTTATCTTGTTCAAAAAATTAAGTTGAAACATGCTGAAGATTCCATATAAATAAAATTTTGAAAATAAAATGGCGATCATTTGGATTCTTTCTAAATTATTAGCAATATACATATTGAATTGCAAAAAAAATTGCCACATTTTAATTTATCAAACATTTGTGGAGCATCTATTATGTAGAACACTATAGGGGAAGCAAAGGTGAGTAAATCTTGGTTTCTTCCCACAAGAAGCCTTATTTAGTAAGTGGAAAAACAGATAAAGCCCAACATGAATAGCTAAGACTCTATGATGCAAAAAGACTTCCAGCGTAATGGAGGGTTAAACAAATGAGAGAATATTCTCTGGAATTTGAGCAGTGAGATCAATTTCTGGGGAAAAGAAGCTACCTAGTCAGATTTTTTAAATGGCATTTGGGGAACAATGATCCAGAGAGAAATGACTTTAGCATAGGTATGGAGGTAAGGAATGAGAATGGTGAGAGTTTTGGTTAAAGGGTGGAGTACATGAAGATGTTTGTTAAGAAAGCAACACACATTCTGTCAACTAAAGGCTATAGAAGGTGTAAAGGAAGTGAAAATCTCACTTTAAAAGCAGTATTAACTTAGTAATTGATCTTTAACTTTCCAGTCTTTCTAGCATATGCAAAACCTATAAATTTTTTTTAAAACCCGACAGAATCATACTGTATATCTTTAACTTCCATATTTCTCATTAAGGATATCTTTCCATGTTGGTGCATAAAGTCTATTCATCCTTTACAGTAAGTACTTAGTATTCTGCAGTATATATTTGCCTTAATTTATTTGATCTGTTTTCATTTGGACTAAAGGTGGTTTCCATTTTTCTATTTTTTTTTCTTTTACAGTTAATACTTCTCAGAAGAGTCTTAGAAGCTTAGTTGCTAGATAAACTAAGAACTATGCATACTTTAAATTTCGTTAGTATCTGCAGGAAAATTTTTAATTCCTATAAGCTAATTTTCCATACAGTAGTACAGGCATATTCCATCTTGTTTATAGAACCAGTTTCAACTCAGGCACTTAAATGATAGTAATTTAGGTGGCAAAGTACAAGAAATAGTAAATTCAATGCCAGTATTTCTGATTGGGTGTCCCTACTGGGCAGCTTATCTTCAATAGGTAATTTAGGTACCCAGGTTCCTTTCACATAAGTGTTATCCATTGGAGGACAAGGGGAACGAAGAAGAATGGGGGGTCACAAACCTAGTACTTAACTCCTTTGGAAATACTTTGGCTTGGAAATACACGTTTTTTGCTACTCCTTTGGCAAGAACTAAACATAACAGTCCCACCTGGATGCAAAGGGAGCCGCTAAATGGAGTCCTCATTGGACAGGTATTTCTGCAAAATTCTATACTATGGAAAGGAAATATGAATCTTTGTTAGTGACTAGCTATCTCTGACACAGATGGCTTGGGTTGATTTTGTAAAATATTATAAACTCATCTTTACATGGCCTTTAAACTGTATTTGAGACCCCAAGTTCATAAAGAAAAATTGACATCAAATTTCTTTGAAGCCCGAGCCCTAATATTAAAATAGATAACTTATTCCCCTTAATTCAGAGAATGGTAAAGCTGGAAAAAGGGTTGTTCAGGCTTACAGTTCTATATTTTAATAGGAAACAGGTTCCCAACAATGAAGCAAGTTGCCCAAAGTCACACAGCCACATTTGTAGCAAGATTGCCCCTGGAAAGACCCCAGCTCTGCCACCTAACCCAAGTGCTATTGCACATTTTTTTGAGTGATTTCACATTATTTTTCAGTCTCATCAAGAACAATTCTGAGTATTTTTTGTGAGTTTCAAATATTGATACAATTTATGTTTTAATTTAAAATGTAATTGTCTAAGAACTACAAGCTCTTTCTTATAAATGCTCAGAACATGACTTTGTGGAACAGTCAACTAAGAATTACTGTTAGAAATGATATAACTAGTGAGACTTCATTATATTTATCTAAGATTAGCTTTACTGGCATCATCTAAGAGTAACAAACCCAAATCCTCGATGTTTGCATCCATGTCCCCAGAGCCTTGTTCTTCAGTGATCTTAAGGAAAATGTTAATGTCTAAGGCCACTAGAGGGTGCTCTGTCACAGTGTATCAGCACTACCATCTCAGCCCGGTATTGTTGGCTAGCCTAAGAGGCAGAAAAGACTGCACTTGTAGCTGAATTTGTAAACACTAATACGTTCACTTTTCTAGTTCCTTGACATTGAGTGATCTAGAGATGAGTTTCCTTGTTTTATAGTATCTCCAAGTTAACTATCTTCACTTTGCTTTATAATAGTAACAACCATCCATTGATACATGTAACAGTCATGTATTTATACATAGATACAGTGCTAAAAATGCTTTACATATAGAGTCGCATTTATTTTCCACAACAACCTTGCAAGAAGAATCTTACTTCCCCCATTTTAAATTTAGCCTTAGAGATTGTTTAAGTAACTTATTCAACGTCATGCAGCCAGAAGTGGCAGAAAGAATTCAAATTCATATGTAATTCTAAAGGCAGCTCACTAAGCTATCATGTTACTGACTTCAGAGCTGGCAGAAATTTAAGGAACAATTTAGTTCAGTCTCCTCACTTTGAGATGGGAGAACTGATACCCAAGTCCAAGTCACAGACCCAGTCAAAGCCAAATTGGGAAGTTAAGGTGTGTGCATTCCTTATCCTGTGATCCTGGGTCACACTTCATGGCAATCCTTGCCTTCTCTGAGCAACGAAAGAAATCCTGCACTCACAGGTTCTGTGTCATGCTTTACCCAAACATCGTAGATGATGCCAAGGGATTATCTGTTACCTAGACAACAGAAGAAATGGACCTTATGGATAGAAATTTTGCTCTGACATGGTTCTGTATTCTCTATTTATAAGAACCTCCTGCATTGTCAAAAGTAATTAATCATCCTGCTTCCAATAGGTCCCCCTCCATCCTCTACACTGAAGCCAGAGGGATTTTTTTTCTTTATCGAGCATAAATCTGAGCACATCACTTCTCTGCTTAAAGCTTTTTAGTGGCTTGGTGAGGTTTCTGCACCACGTCCAACACGGAAGCACAGAAGACCCTTACGATGTACCCTTCTCTAGTCTCACCTCCTGCTACTCCTCTTCTGCCCTCAAATACACACACACACTCCTGCCTGTGATTTTTGTCCCAGCCACTCAACTCATTTCAACTGCCCATCGTGGATTAGACAAACCCAAAATGGGCAGCTTTATCCCTGCAGGCTCACTCACCCCTTTCCCCATGCTTGGACCACACCTTCCTGGTCCCAACCTTCTTCACAATTCAGCTCAAGCATCACTTCCAGCTGGAAAACTGCCTTGAGTCTTTATTCACTTCGGATGGAGTTGACTGGGCCCCTCTCACAACCTGTTCTCTCCCTGCCACACCCTGTTCTTACCTCTCTTGGGGCCAGTCACACTGCCTTCTGCTGGTCTTTCTTTCCTACTACTACTTTGAGATCGAGCTTCTGAAGGCTTGGACCCTGCCTTCTCACACTTTGTATCCCCAGTGCCTAGTGTACTACCTAGCATAGATTAAGAAGGCACTTAATTGATGGCAGCTTGATGAATGGATAAATAATTGAATAAGTGAAAGAATGCACAAAGAAAGAATAGAAGGCAGATTCTTGGGGAAAATCAGTTCTATGACAATCAGATGCTGGATTTCCTGTGAGGAGTAGAAAATAACTGAGGCAGAGCTGTTTGTTCTGAAAAACGAGTCCCAGAGTCTAGGTGTGAGCTGAGAGCCCCGGAGAAGCAGCATCTCTTCATTAGCTTAAGTGCAATGAGCACTTGAGGAGACATGAATCAACTGATTAGCCAGGGCAGCCTACTCCAGGAGATGTATTCTCTTGCAATTTTCTCAAAAACACAAAGGCAGGTGAGATTATAACACTATAAACATAATTGCATTTTCTAATCAAAAGTGCAACATAACTTGGGTAATTATGAGGTGCCAGCGGCATTACTACTTTATATCCTGAGTATTTTTATCACTACAAGCTGGGTTGGGGGGCGGGTAGGAACCGCTCAAACATTTTCATCCATCACCTTGTGTTCTCTTGTATGGGGTTGACACATGGAGAAAACAAAATGAAAAAAGACAAAAAACAGGCAAAGGGGTAGAATCCAGTTAAAGATGACTAAGGTGCTTTAGTGATTTGAGGTCCAGCAGTGGAATGAGTTCTGCATTCTCTGGGCAAGTGATTTTTCTGTCGGGCAAACAACCAGGAGCACCATCAGCAGCCCTGGCAGAGGGGAGCCAGGAGAGACAGGTCCAGCTCCAGCTCACACCCAAGCCTTTTTTCCACTTTGGAAGATACTTGTGAATTGCACTTCCTTTTCACCCAGGAATCAATACAACCCAGCTTCTCTGCCCAGGGGCCAGTGGAGGATGGTAAGCCATACTCTGGGCAGATCTAGAATGGAGTTAGTGACCCTCTCCTCCTTAAAAGGGGTAACAACTGTAGAAGCCACAACAGCAATGCTAAAAAGCAGACCTTCGGAGCGCTTGGGGGCTTTTTTGTTGTTGTTGTTACAAAAGGAGAAAAAAAGGATTTTGCCCTGCCCCTGGGATTTACCAGTTTAACAGCCCTCCCTCCTGATCCAGACACCCGAGTGGAGCTGTGGGTTCTGTAGGGCTCCTTGTGCCGTGAAGTTCCTTCTGGCACTCTAGCCAGAAGTTTCCCCGGAAGCAGTGGCACAGTGCCAAGAAGTGTAGATTTTCATGGGGCTGGTGTGCATTGTGTGTGGCTAGGAGTCAGCGGTCACAGAATGGGATGTGGAAATGGGGTCAGGTCCCCCAGGGTGTCCGATGCTATTTTAGAGAGGGGTGTATTCATGTTCCTCACGAAAAGAGATTCAAGCACTCAACACCCAACATCTTCAAATCCTAAAATGAAAAGGTTTCTCTAAGCTAGTAGTATTCAGACTTTTTTTTTTTTTTTTTTGAGATGGAGTCTCTCTCTGTCACCCAGGCTGGAGTGCAGTGGCACAATCTTGGCTAACTGCAACCTCCGTCTCCCGGGTTGAAGCGGTTTTCCTGCCTCAGCCTCCCGAGTAGCTGGGACTACAGGTGCAGGCCACCACACCTGGCTAATTTTCATATTTTAGTAGAGATGGGGGTTTCATCATATTGGTCACACTGATCTTGAACTCCTGACCTTGTGATCTGCCTGTCTCGGCCTCCCAAAGTGCTGGGATTACAGGCATGAGCCACCGTGCCCGGCCATATTCAGACTTTTATTTAGCTAGAAATTGCTGTTGAAAACAAATCTTGCATTAAAACCAAGCATATGAAACAAGTAATAACCAAAAAATAGAAAAAACCCAATTGGATATCAACTGATAAATGGATAAGTTAAATGTAGTCCATACAACAGAATTATTATTCAGCCACAAAGAAATTAAAGTACAGACACATGTTAACAACATTAACGGGCCTTTAAAACATTATGCTCAGTGAAGAAGCCAGACATAAGTGACAACATACTGTATTACTTCATTTCTAGAAAATGTCCAGAATAAGCAATCATAGATAGAAAAAGTAGATTAGAAGTTGCCAGAGTCTCAGGTAGGGAGGAGAGATTGGGGAGTGACTTCTAATGGATACAGGATGTCTTTTTGGGGTGATGACATGTTCTGGAATTAGTGGTGATGATGATGGTTGTACGACCTTGTGAATATACTAAAAATCACTGCGGATACTAAAACACCACATTTTAAAATGGTGAATTTGATGGTCTATGAATTACGTCTAAAAAGGAGAGAGAGAGACAGAGGGAGGGAGAGAGGGAAGGAAGCAGATCCGATTTGGCTGAAGGGAGGAGGCACTGGAAGGTCCAGTGGTCCTTATAGCGGGCTCTGTTTATTTCCAATGTCTGTCCAATCTCCCACCCAAGTTTTAAGCTTGGCTTCCAGATCCCTGGGGAGCCAAGTAGGAGAAAAGATACAGACACCCCAAACTTGAGCATGTACACTTTCACCTAATCCTGAAAGGTTCTGCTTCACCTTTCCCAGAGACTGACCAAGCAGTGACCTCCCTCTTGGAGGTGGGAGGGTCAGTAGCCTGCTGAGGAAGCAGGAAGTCACTAAGATATAACTACATCTTAAACTCGTGTGTGTGCGTGTGTGTGTGTGTGTATGTGTGTGTGTGTGTTTGAGACGGCATCTCACTTTGCTGCCCAGGCTGGAGCGCAGTAGTGGGATCTTGGCTCACTGCAACCTCCGCCTCCTGGGTTCAAGGGATTCTCTTGCCTCCTGAGTAGCTGGGATTACAGGCATGCGCCACCACACTCAGCTAATTTTTGTATTTTTAGTAGAGACAGGGTTTCGCCATGTTGGCCAGGCTAGTCTCGAACTCCTGACCTCATGATCTGCCCGCCTCGGCCTCCCAAAGTGCTGGGATTACAGGTGTGAGCCACTGTGCCTAGCTTAAACCCACTTGCTGCCAACCATCATCATCCTAGCCCCACTGGATCCCCAATTCCAGATGTTCCTGGTGCTACAAACTCTTGAGCTTTGGGTGTTCCACAAAGTAAATCAGGTCACTTCTTGAGGGGCTGCTTCTCCCACTCTCCAGGCCTGCTAAGTCAGATCCCAGGCATTCATTCGTTACTGTCATGTCTCTCAAAACAAAGCCCCACGACCACCCTGCTGTGCTTGAGTGATGTTTGAGGAGGGCATGGAATTTCACTGTGCATGACCAATCCTTTATCTCTAACCCAAATCCACCATGCTTTTCTGTATTTTCTATATTCTCTTTGATTAGCATATATATATACATATATATATATATATATATTTTTTTTTTTTTTAAGAGACAGTTTCTCATTCTGTTGCCCAGGCTGCATGCAGTGGTGTGACCATAGTTCACCACAGTCTTGAACTCTTGGGCTCAGGTGGTCCTCCCACCTCAGCCTCCTGAGGAGCAGCGACTACAGCCATGTACCACCATTCCTGGCTAATCTTTAATTTTTTGTAGTGCAGGGTGTCACTATGTGGCCCAGACCGATCTTGAATTCCTGGTCTCAAGTGATCATCTTGCCTCAGCCTCTCAAAGTGTAGGGATTACAGATGTCAGCCACTGTGCCTGCCACATTATTTTTAATAATCAGGAAAAAAAAGCAATGAGAGGGAGACAGATGAAGATTTTGGAGGTCAACTGGAAAGACCCCAGAGCCTGCCTACAAGTAGGAGCGAGGGCCAGGCAGGAATTGACAGGACTCAGAGAGATGGGAGATGAGGTGCTGTTGGCAGAGATACAGAGTCAGATGCCAGAAACAGGCCAGAGGGTGATCAGCCAGAGTGGAAGTTGCTCTGCTCTTGGGAGAAGGGATTTGTCTTCAGGACATGACCACAGGGCACATGGGGAAAGACCAACTTTCCAGAGGGTTCAAGTGGGCGTGCAGTATAACTGAGGGCCTGACCCAATGACCAGATGCCTACTGGCCTTGAAAACTGGAACCGCTGGGCACCTTTCACTCTCCTACTCAGACTCAGCTCTTCTGGATATTCTGGGATCTGTTTTGACCTTAGTAGGGAAGGAGTGAGACATAGAACATCTTGGGCTCTGGAGTTTTTAGTATCTAGTCATCCTAGCCACAGATTCCTCTAGAACAGGGTTTTTCCCAAACCTCACGCTGCGGGGCAGTCGCAGTCTGTGGCCTGTTAGGTGCTGGGTCACGCAGCAAGAAGTGAGCAGTGGTGAGCATTACACCTGAGCTCCACCTCCCGTCACATCAGCGGTGGCATTAGAGTCTCACAGGAGCAGGAACCCTATTGTGAAGTGTGCATGCGAGGTTGTGTGCTCCTTATGGGAATCCAATGCCCAATGCTCTGAGGTGGAAGTTTCAACTCCAAGCCATCCCCTAACTCCTGATCCAGGGAAAAATTATCTTCCACGAATCCAGTCCTCAGTGCCCAAAAGGTTGGGGACCACTGTTCTAGAACTCCCACCCAAATCCTAATAACCGTCTGGTGGGTAAGGCCCCACCTTAAACCCCAATTCTAGCACCTGTCTACCAGACACAGCTCTAAGTCCACATGTTGTTCCCCACCCCTGGGGCCTTCCAGCAGGACCTGAGATCTAAGCCAGCACCCAAACTTTTCCCTGTGACCTGATGCCAACCCTCTCTAACACGCCTTGTAATTTCTCCAGACCCCTAACGCATCCAGAGCCAAAGTCCTGCTTTATCAAGGCACATTCATGATCAATAAAGGCAGTTAAAACAGCCAACATCAACTTCACTTCACCCTGGAAGACCTGGGCTGGTGACTCAGGAGTAAGAGAAGGAAACATTTCTTACCTGAGACAACTGTTCCAGATTTACCCCCAAATGAATTTCAACCCCAACGTTAAGCCCAGATCTAACATGTCTTTCTGGAGCACTTAAAAGCCTGATGATTTCTTCTTTATGTCCATAGATACAGTTTTCTGTCACCAATTTAGATCTGATTTATGGAAGGCCTTGCCTTGAGCTTGCTGAGCTGGTTTTGCAATGTAGATTCTGAAAAGAGGTTGGATGTCGGCCACAATAAATAAGATCGTATTTTTCTCTAATCAGATCTTTTGTGTGTTTGTTTTGTTTTGTTTTGGAGACAGGGTCTCCCTCTGTCACTCAGGCTGGAATACAGTGGCCCAATCACAGCTCATAGCAGCCTCAACCTCCTGGGCTCAAGTGATCCTCCAGCCTTAGCCCTCCAACTAGCTGGGACTACAGGCATATGCCACCAAGCCTGGCTAATTTTTGTACTTTCTGTAAAGATGGGGTTTCGCCATGTTGCCCAGGCTGTTCTCAAACTCCTGGACTGAAGTGATCAACCTGCCTCGGCCTCTCAGAGTGCTGGAATTACAGGCATGAGCCATTGTGCCTGGCCTATATTGATTCTGTATGAGTAACTAATAAAGTACTTTTAGAATGTTAAAGTGGTGAGGGGCCAGGGAGTCCTGAGTCTAGTGGGAGAAACAGAGAAGACCTGTAAGAAAGACACCTTCCTGGCCATTTTTATTCTTTGGGTATTATATATATATATAATCTTCCACGATTATATATATATATATATACACTTTCTGAGACAGAGTCTCGCTCTGTCATCCAGGGTAGAGTGCAATGGTGCAAGCTCCGCCTCCTGGGTTCAAGTGCTCATCCTGCCTCAGCCTCCTGAGTAGCTGGGATTACAGGTGCGTGCCACCATGTCTGGCTAACTTTTGTATTTTTAGTAGAGACGGGGTTTTACCATGTTGGTCAGGTTGGTCTTGAACTCATGACCTCATGATCCGCCCCCCTCGGCTTCCCAAAGTGCTGGGATTACAGGCATGAGACACCACACCCGGCCATTCTTACGGTATTTACATCAGGATCGCTCAGGTTTAATCCACCTCTGCCACTGCTAGGTGTGTGACCTTGGGAAATCTTTCTGTGTCTCAGTTTCTTCATGTGTATACAGGGTTACTAATAGTACCTAACTTGCAAGGTTGTTGCAAAGATTAAATGAGTTTATACATGCAAATATGTAGAACAGTGCCTGGAAGGAGCAATTACTCAATAAATGTTAGTTACTATCAGTGTTGTGTTTATTATTATTACTATTGATGGTGTTAGTATTCATCTTTCTGATTATTATTTTTTAGAGATAGAGTCTCACTCTGTCACCCAGGCTGGAGTGTAGTGGTGTGATCTTGGTTCATTGCAACCTTTGCCTCCTGGGTTCAAGCGATTCTCATATCTCAGCCTCCCAAGTAGCATGAATTACATGCCTGCACCACTATGCCTGGCTAATTTTTGTGTTTTTAGTGAATTTAAGGTTTTGCCATGTTGTCCAGGCTGGTCTCAAACTCCTGACCTCAAATGATCAGCCTGCCTCAGCCTCCCAAAGTGCTTTGATTACAGGTGTGAGCCACCACAGGCAGCCACTATTCTTATTTAAATATCATATCAGCAAAGTTTCAGTGTGGGAAATAGAAACCATGTAAATATTTTATGCAAGAAGGGATTTAATACAGGAAATTGGATGCTTATAAAACCAGTGGAAAGGAGGGCAGGTCTGGGTTCTACTCAAGGCCGCCAGAAATGACCACCGGATGTTTCTTACTGTCCAGCTGAGGGAACTAGAGCCTCTGAGACCGTCACTAGGGCCTGCTGGAATTAAGAATTTACCACTGCTGCAGTGGCCACTACTGTTTCGGCTGCCTCTGAACATGGGGAAGCTGTGGTTATGATCACCCAGGAATCAGGAAGCCAAGCAAGCAGTCCTTGTCCCCAGTGAATGAAGGGATCCTACAAAGAAAGCAGTTATACAGAAAACTCACATCTCCACAGTCCCACTTGCTGGCTTCCTCCTCACCCCCTTTTAAATCTCCTGGACATATAAATGGCAGAACCTAATCATCATGCAGTACTCTGATATTCTGGGACTTGAAATTGTTAGTTTTCTAACCATTCCAGCTAGAGGAAGGAACTGGAATACAGGTGGAGAGTCAATCCACACACCCCAGAGGAAGCAGCTGCGTGGGAAGGTCCTGCTAGGCAGAAGATGTACCCTTCTCCTCAGAGGAGAGTAGAGCACTTGAAGGAGGACTCATTCCTGATTGAGGTTCTCTGGGGAAGGGAATGGTCTCTCAGATCAGATAAGAATAGAGAAGGTGTAAGCAGAGAGGGGACCCTAATAGTTGTCTTGGCCTTCACCATGAAGTTGGGCCTATGCTGTGAGTAGAAATTTATCACAAGAATATACTGGAGAATAATCTTATAATGCTTGATTTTCAAGAAAAGCACAAAAATCAGAAGCTACAAAGAAAAAAAATGGACACATTTAACCATATATAAAGCTAAACGTGTATATGATAAAAAAAAACAGTTTGAAAAATGTATTTGCAATTAAGCAATTAAAATCCATAATATATAAAGAGCCACTTGAAGACAATAAGATTGAAACATTCAACGGCAGCAGGTCACCTACATGCTTTTTCATAGACTGGTATGTAGTACATGCTGTATTTTCTATCAAAAGATCATTTCCCTTCTAGCCTATCTGGAAACCCTCTATTAATCTCTTAATCCTCTTAGTAATGTCTCTTCTTGATGCATTGCCCAATTTTCTCTCTGTGGTGGATACTGAGGTGCATGGCCAGATTGCTTTTAATGATGGAGGGGCCAGTCTCTCCAGCTGCCAAGACAGCTAAGTCTTGTACCTCTACGGAAAGAAACTGCTTTGCCCAAGGTTATGCCACTTCTTTGGAAGCAACCTGTATGCAATGACTGGTAACTATAGGAGTACAAATACCTGGAACCCTTGCCTCAATAGGATAACTCAGTAGAGCCATGCCAGCCCCAGAGATGCTCATGGGATTGACTATGGCCTCTGTTCAGCTTTTCCTGTGTCCAAACAATCCTGCCTCCCTCACCCCAGACAAGTGTTGCTGCCAAGAGTACTTTCCAATAAAACTCTTGCATGCAAATCTCAGAGTATCAGAGTCTGTCTCAGAACCTGAACTTTAAAACTTCCCTATTGATGGTTTATAGATTTTTCCATAGTGGTATGTGTCAATTTGTTTCATTCATCTTAACAGCATGCCCTTGCATAAACATACTACAGTTTAGTTATTCTTCCCTTTTGATGAAAATATAGGTTATTACCAGTATTTGTGATGTGACAAACAGTCTGCTGTTAATATCTTTTTGCATCTCTCCTTGAGCATGTGTGAGAGTCTCTCTGAGATGTATACCTAGAGATGGAACTGCAGACCCAAAGGTTTCTGCAATTCCAAGTTTATAGAGATTGCCAAATTTCTCTTTGAAGTTATATTATCCATAGACACTCCTGTTACCCTTGTATCAGAGTGTCACTCAATATCATCAGACTTTTAAATCCTTGCCAGTCTGATGGGAGGGAAATTGTATTAGATTATTGTTTTAATTCTAACTTATTTGATGACTGGAGAGCTTGGGTATCTTTTCATTTTTTGTGGAGGGTGATGGAATATTCCTTTCCTGGGGGAATATGTAACTAACATCAATAAATGTTACTTACTGTTAGTGTTGTGTTTATTATTATTATTACTAGTGGTGTTGTTCATATACTTATTTATTTATTCGTGTTATTATTTTTTAGAGACTGTCACCCAGGCTGGAGTGCAGTGGCATGATCTCAGTTCATTGCAACCTCTGTCTCCTGGGTTCAAACAATTCCTGGGAATTACTTGTTTATTTCTCTTTCTCATTTTATTAGGTTGTTTGACTTTTCTCATTGATTTGCAGGAGTTTTTTTATATTTGAGTTAGAGATCTTTGGTTGTTCATAGGCATTGCAAAATTATCTGCCTGTCTGTAGCTTACCTGTTAATTTTCTTAGACTTCATTTCACATATATAGCTTTTTAATTTTGAGACAGCTGAAAATATTTTTATTATTTACATTAGGACATATGGGATTTTAGGTGGGAAGGTCTAATTTCCTATACTAAGGCCCATAATGTTATTTTTGTGCATTATTTTTCCCCATGTGTGTACTAATTGTCTCATTTGTTGAATAGCCCATCTTTTTTTCACTGATTTTTTTAAAAAAATTATTTATTATACTTTAAGTTCTGGAGTACATGTGCAGATCGTGCAGGTTTGTTACATAGGTATACATATGCCATGGTGGGGGTTTGCTGCATACATTGCCCTTCCATCTACATTAGGTATTTCTCCTAATGCTATCCCTCCCCAATTCCCCCACCCCCTCCTATCCCTCCTCTAGCCCTCACCCCCCATGCCCCAGTGTGTAATGTTCCCCTCCCGGTGTCTGTGTGTTCTCATTGTTGAACACTCGCTTATGAGTTTCTCACTGATTTTTAATGGCACCTCTAGCATGTGTCAAATTTCTATAGATGCCTGGCTGTTTGGGCTCACTACTTTGTTCCCTGAGTCTGTCAATAATTTCTCACCACTTTAGTTTCCAGAGCTTTATAATAAGTCCTGATAGGTGTTGTAGCAAGTCCTTCACCATTTTTCCCCCCAAAATTGTTTTTGCTAACCTTGGTCCTCTAATAAATCATGTTAATTTTAGAATCAGCTTGACAAGTATCACCAAAACAATAACCACCACCAGCTTTGGGGAATTTGATTGGAAATGATTTGAATCCACAGAAAATGTTGACATTTTTAGAGTATTGTCTTCTGATTCATGGAGATAGTATATGTCCCTATCTTTGTTTTTATCTTTCTATTCAGACAGAGTCGAGCTCTGTTGCCCAGGCTGAAAATCAGTACTGCAATTGATAATGACAGGAGGCAGAGAAACTCCAGGCAGAGAGGGGCGGGGTCCTGACAGAACTCCACCTTTGAGCCAAAAAGCCTGAAACCTGCAGCCCAAAGTGAGAACTTCCATCCCTGTGTGCCCACTGTCTCCTTACTGGTTCTTTCTGATAATGTCTTTTTACCAATCAAATGTTGCCCTTTCTAAAACTACCTACAGACCACCCTGCTCCCATACTGTGTCTCTAAAGACCCCAGACTCAGCCAGTAGAGAGAAACAGCTAGATAACAGGAAGAAGTGGGTGAACATCAGGAGGAGGGGACTTTGACTTCAGAGACAGTGGATGGCTGGACTAAGCAACTTGACTTAAGAAGGCAGAGGCAGAGAGGAGGCTTGACTTCAGGGGAGAGTGAACTTTCCTTCCTGTCCTCTTTCCAGCTCCCTCCTCTCTGCTGAGAGCCACTTTCATTACTCAATAACATTCTTCACATTCACCATTCTTTAGTTCGTCCATGTGACCTCATTTGTCTTGGGCACCAGACAAGAATTTGGGATGTACCAGGTGTGGGTACCCAAAAAGGCTGCACACTGGCCCTTTGTCCTCACTGGCAGAAGGCAGCTACCCCATGTGATGAGGCAAAGGGGCCACTAAGCTAGTAGCAACACTGCTGTCTGTGGAGCCTACAGAGTTTGCTCCTGCTGATGCCAAAGTGGCTGGTTCCTGCACTCGCTCTCTCTGGTTCTTGCACCAGTTCACTCACACACTCCCTCCCACAAAGAGTTGAGCAGGGCAGGCTGAGTAAACAAGGCACCTCTGTGTGAGTCCTGTGAAACAGTCAAGAAAATATCCTACATCATGATCATAGCTCACTGTAACTCCAAACGCCTAGGCTCAAGCAATCTCCCACTTCAGCCTCCTGAATAGCTAGGACAACAGATACGTGTCACCACGTTCAGCTAATTCTTTAAAATTTTTAGTAGAGATGGGAGTCTTGCTATGTGTGGCCCAGACTGGTTTTGAACTCTTGACTTCAAGTGATCCTCCCATGTTGGCCTCCCAAAGCACTGGGATTACAGGTATGAGTTACAGCACCTGGCCATTTCTATATTTATTATTACAACTTTAATATCAATGTTGTTAATATGTTGCAATTAAACTTTATACTTTTATTCATAAGGGTCTTACACGTGTTGTTGGATTTATTCTTGTTTACCTCAATTTTTGACATTTTTGTAAGTTGTGTCAAAAAAGCTATAATCAACTGTTTGATGCTGGTATATAGAAATTCAGTTGACTTTCATGTATGGATTTTACACATATCAACCTTTATAAGTTCTCATATTAATTCTAATAATTTATAGATTTTATGGAATTTTAGAAAATTATATCATCTTTAAATAGTGTTGCTTTACTTTCTAATTCTTATCCATCTTATTTATGTTTTTTACCTTACCACGTTTGTTGACATTTTATCAAATTAAGAAAGTTCCCTTTTATTCCTGGTTTTCTAAGACTATTTAAAAGTCCTGAATGACTGTTGAATATTATTAAATGCTTATATTCTGTAATAAATCTCAATCTTCAGAGCAGCACAGATTTATTTACGAGCTATGCTAGGATCCTGTCCCATAAATTGCTGGAGATGGGAGCAAGGAAAGCTTTTGATGACTCTCACAACCTTCCTAAGATAGGTAACTAGGGAGAAATCTATTAATACACCAGGTCTGATTGACAAATTGGTGGGTGGGTAAGTAATATTCAGAGTCAGGAACTTTTCTGACTTGCATAGAAGAAAGTGTCTGCTCTAAGGAAATAATCACCATAAGGAAATAATCCCTCCAATTACAGAGGGTAAAAATGATCACAAATGAAGATTATTGACATCCTTGGTACAGAGAACACTGGTCAAAAAGGCAAGACCCAGGAAATGCGAATGAGCTCCCCTTGGACCAAGTGTAGTTCATGGCAACTCTTCTTTAAGTCCTCTAACTAATTTAATCAGATAGAATCCCAACTCCTTTCCATTAGTAAAACTGGTTAAGAGATAGGAAGAAAAGAAAGCCAAGGCTTGCATCCATGAAAAGAAAGTACACAATATAAAACGGGGACCCACCAGGTAAGAGTGAAATAGACAGATACACATTTTATGTAAGGGAGGATAGAGATCATACTGGTGTTCAGACTTCTGAAGGGGAATGGGGCAAAGGGAATGGAGGTGCTTTATAAAATGAGTCTAATGCCTATAAGAGGACATTCAAGTACATACCTGAATGTAGATGGGCCTTGTGAAGCAGAGGACAGGAATGTACTCCTACGCATATGGTGAGAACCGCTCATTCTAATTTACTTGGAGCATGGAGCGAAGTAGATCTGGAAGGGAAAGTAGGGATGTGGAGGTAGCAATCTTAGGAGGCAAAACTCTCTGGTGTCATAGAGTCTCAGTACCTGTGCAAAACACTATAAACCTTCTCTAGTGGGAAGCAGATAAGTGAGCAACACAGAGCGAGGCCTAAGGAAATAAGGATGAGGCCCATATTTAAAATGCAAGAAATACGTGTGTGTTTTGGCTCATCCAGACCTGTAGGGAATCTGGGAAAATATCACTACTCAGTTATACACTGCCTCACATGTGAGAGCTTCTCTCCAGGGAGAGAAATTGAGGAAAGGGACTTGGTTTATGTTTTGTGGAAGATAACAGATATAGGTAATTCTCATTATTCACAGTACTTCCATTCTATTAAATCATTATGAACACTGAATTATGAAAATTTGCTCCCACAGGACATACAGAATTAGGCTCCTATGAGCCTCTAGTCACAGAATTTTCATCAGTCTATTAATACATAACCTAATCTTATGCACATTTTTGTTTAAGGACAGCTTATTTAATATATATTGCTAATTCACTAACATTAAACTCATGGTCAACAGCAAAATAATTCATGCCTTCACGAAATATATTTAATACCCATAATTTTCCATAAGGTACATCATAGCCTTCTTGCATATAGGAACACTAGACAATACTTCAGCCTCTGTTTGGGGGTCACTTTAAATAGCAACATCAGTAGAAATCATAAAATACAAAAATCCTGGCACTCAAGACTTCTCCATTTACGTGTTGTTTGCTCTGCCTGGAATTTTATCCCTGCTCTGTCTTCCTGACTTAGTGAGCATCAACTTCCCTCACAATCTTCCCCTGACTCCTCATTTCCCAACACAGAACTAAGCTCTGGCAACATAGGACTTGTCGCCACTGCTTATGTCTTAAAAGTGAAATTGTTGTTTTCTCTCTTTTCCACAGGAGGAGATGCTCCTTGAAGGCCGAAATGGCTCACCTCTATCTCCAGGGTCTAGCATAGCATCTGTCATATAGTAAGTGCATAGTAAATGTTGGATGGATGATGGTTAGATAGATAGATGGATGGATAGATGGATGGATACATGAATGGATGGATACATGGATGGGTGGATACATTGATGGATTGATGGGTGATCGGTTTAGGATGCCATGGCCAGCAGATGGAGTAACAAGGACCCAAAGGCAAGCCTTCTTTCCATATTCTTAATTCTGTATTATCCAGCTTTAAAATTGGTTCTCCAAATTCCCTAGTTTACCAAATTACACCTGCTATTGCAGGCTGCTGCAAGTAATGATGACGTGCCCTAGAACCCCAGTTGCTCAGATGGAAGCCTCCGTGCCCAGTGAGTACAGGAGGTAATTTGTCCAGTAGGCTTTTTGTGTCCTGGACTGTGTGTTGCAGGCCCAGCTAATAAAATCTTTATTGCAATTAGAGAAAATATTCCTGCAGCAGGTTGAAGAGATAGTCACTGTCTAATTGTATTTTTCCCCAGTATTTTAACCCAATGGTCTAGAAAAATAATTTTGAATTGTAATTTTTATAATTACCTTTTCCAAGGGGTCTGTTCAGAATTATAATCATCATCATCTAACAGTTTTGAGAGCTTAATATAGGTATGCCCTATTCCAAAGGCTTTGTATGCATTACCTCCTTTAGTTATCACAAAACTCCTATGAGGTAGGGCCTATTGTTTACCTTATTCTATAGATGAGGATACTGAGGCTCAAATGGATTAAGAAACTTGCCCAGGGTTACCCCTGGGAATGGGGCTGAACTAGAACTCTATCTCAGGCCTGCCTGTTACCAAGGAGCATGATTTTATCCACTTTTCTGTGCTGCCTCCACAATTTTCAAATGATTCACTTATTCAATCAATTTAACAATTTACCTATTGTTAATTAGCATCAGGCATTATTTTAGGTGCTGGGGATACAGTAGAGAACACAACAAAGTCCTTTTCACAGGTCGTGCATTCTGAAGACAGGAAAACAGATAATGAATAAACCAATAAATATATGGTGTATCAGGTACTGGAAAGTGCTATGCACAAAGAGAGTGTGATAGAGAGTGCTATTTAAAGAGTAGATACATAGCTATGTAACTAAATATTTCAGACTAGGTTCCCTGGAGACACACTCTGAGTCTGTGATCACATGCAGGTTTGTTGGGAGGTACTCTCAGGATGTTTAACTCTAAGGAAGTGAAAACAACAGGATTGGGCAGAGGTAGAAGCTGAACTGCAATATAACTGCAGCTGAGCCCTCAGCCCATCCTACAGTGGGCCCTGCAGTTGAGAGGATCCTTCAGAGTTGTCCAAATTGAGGCAGAAAGGGCAGGGACTTTATATCCGGGCATCAGCCCAGTGGTGATCCCTCGCTGTTGCTGGGAGAGAGTGAGACAGCTCCCTCTGGCCAAAGGCAGTGCCCAGTAAGGAGCATGTTTTGAAGTCTTGAGTGTTGTTTCTGAATAGTTCCTGTCAAGCCTTTCTTCTAGAGTTGTTAGCTAATGCCAAAGAATTAACTGCCTAAGCCTCCACTCATCATCTTTATATGCTAGAATAATAATAATACCTCTGTCAAAAGGCTGCTAAGAGGATCAGAATGATAAAATGCTGACAAACGACCCTAAAGAAAAATAAAGGAGATTAAATGAATTAAGGAAATATCGACTGCAGAATAGTGCAGATCATGTATGGAAAAAATTTATCTTGAACAACCTGAACTGATGTGGAAAGAAAAGACATACGAGAAAAATAAGGAATACAACACTGTATCCTATGATGCCATTTATCTTTAAAAGGAATCTATTTGTATCTATATAAAAAGATAAATGGAAAGACATAAACCAGAGTGTTGACTATGTGTGTAGGAGTTAGCTGGTGGGCTGGGAGAGGCAGACAGAGATGGAGCAGTGGTAGGCTGGAACTAGGCTTGTCGGATGGGGGAAGATGGGCATAGAAGGTGTTGCAGCAGATGTAAGCAGCGCATGGCAGCACAGAAAACAAGTTTGGGTAGGACTTCAGAGATAATTTGCTAACCAGATTTGTTTGTGTTCTGGAGTCAGCATACCTGAGTTCAGATCCATGCTCCACCACTAAACATGTAATAGCTCCATTTAGGAGCAACTTGGGCAAGTCAATGTCTCTGAATCTCAGTTTCTTTATCTTTTAAATGGGGCATGATAATACTCATTTTAAAGACCTGCTGTCAAGATTAGACATGATTGCTTCTGACACATATTCACAGGAGCCACTGTCATTAGGCCACCTGGCATTTCTTCCCCTTCTCAACAAGGAGCAGGGAGTCAGAAGAAGAGCTTCCCTGGCTTAACATAAACACTCCAGGATGAAACAGCTCTCCAAATGAGCAAGATTTCTGTATGTTTCCACACAGATAGAGGAGCAGTCAATTCACCTAGAACTCCTGGTAAAATAGTGGTTCACTTAGTTTTTAAAAAAATTTTCATTATAAAATGTGAAAAAATAACAGATGCTGGCAAGATTGTAGGGAAAAAGAATGCTTATACACTATTGGTGAGAGTATAAATTAGTTCAGCCATTGTAGAAGACAGTGTGTCAATTACTTAAAGATCTAAAGACAGAACCATTCGACCAAGCAATTCTATTACTGGATATATATCCAAAGGAATATAAGTACTTCTGTTTTAAAGACACATGCATACATATGTTCATTACATCACTATTCACAATAGCAAAGATATGGAATCAACTTAAATGCCCATCAGTGATACACTGAATAAAGAAAATGTATGTATATACACAATGAAATACTATGCAGCCATAAAAAAGGATGAGATCATGTCCTTTGCAGGGACCTAGATGAAGTTGGAGGTCATTATCATTAGCAAATTAACAGAGGAACAAAAAACCAAATACCACATGTTCTTACTTATGAGTGGGACCTAAATGATGAGAACCGATGGACACATAGAGAGGAACAACACACACTGCGGCCTTTCAGAGAGTGGAAGAAGGGCAAGGATCAGGAAAAATATCCAGTGGGTGCTAGGCTTAATACCTGGGTGATGAAATAATCTTTACAACAAACCCCCATGACACAAGTTTGCTTATGTAACAAACCTGCATTAGTACTCCTGAACTTAAAAAAAAAATTTCATCAACTGATACATGTACATAGTTTAAAAAAATATGAGACTTATAAGGGAACCCAAATCCACACTCTAAAGGAAACCTCAGTTCACTCCTTAAGCTATCTCACCAGTTATCTCATATTTCTAAACAAATGTGCTTCTTTTGATATTTTCTATTTTGTCAAAATTAGATGTCATCTATTATCTTTCTATGATGATCCCTGCCTTAGCATTCTTATACAATCTCCCATCCCCCACCTGTCCCATATCATTTTAAAAATTTAATTGGAAATTAGGGTTATAGTATAATGACTATGTAAATATAGTTCTTTAATTTTGCTCAGACTGTTCATCAGATCTGCCATCTACCTATGCTTTGATTATTGTTTTCCAAAACTCTCATATCAGACTCTTTAATTTATCTCATTGCCTTCTCTTTTTGTTTCAACATGGAGCCATCTCTCTAGGAGCTCTGTCTTCCTACTGTAGACTTGACAGGCTGCCCTCTATGCCTATTGCACAGCTGCCCTCTGGGGAATTCTCTTTCTTGCCCTCCTGGGTAGGATCCTCTATTGCCTGAATTTCATGACTTTTTCTTTCCCTAGTTTTGCTGGAGTATACCCTTTAAAAAGAAGATTGGAGTGTGTTAGTCCATTTTCCTGTTGCTGATAAATACATCCCTGAGACTGGGAAGATAAAGAGGTTTAATTGGACTTATAGTTCCACATGGCTGGAAAGGCCTCAGAATCATAGCAGGAGGTGAAAAGTACTTCTTACATGGTGGTGGCAAGAGAAAATGGTAAGATATGTTGCAAAATGCTTACTGCTGTTCTAATATAAGAAAATCTTTTCAGGGCCAGCAACTGTGCCTAGATCTTCGTAGCCTTCTGAGTGTCAGTACTTTCTCCAGTGACTTGAACAAAGCCTGACATATAGTTGTGTCTCTAAAACATAGTTATTGAATGAATGAAGGTTAGATGTGGTATTATAAATCAGTGGGGGAAAAACATTAATAAATGGTCCTAGGACAGTGCCTTATTCACACACATACAAGTAAATAAACAAAATTAATTCCCTAATTTACCTCAGTTATAAAAAAACAAATTCCAGATAAAGAAAAAACCTTTAAAACTTTTGAAGACAATATGTTTATGATATTAGAGTAGGAAAAGATTATTAAAATAAAATGTAGCACATAAATCATAAACATTGAGAAATGAAACTAACAAATGCAAAATTTTTTACAAGACACCAAGGATACTTGTCTTAGTCAATTTTCTATTACTATAACAGAATACTTGACACTGGGCAATTTTTAATGAGCAGAAATTTATTTAGCTCACAGTTTGGGAGGCTGAGAAGTCCAAGAGCATAGTACCAGCATCTGGCAAGGGTTATCCCACGGTGGAAGGGCAGAAGGTACAAGTGAGCACACAGAACAGAGAGACAGGCACCAGGGGCCAGACTTGCTTTATAACAACCCAGTCTCATGATAACTAACCTGCTCCCATAATGTCAACATTAATCCATTTGTGACCCAATCACCTCTTATAAGGCCCCCCCTCCCAGCACTGTGGCATTACGGATTTTTTCCAACATGCGAACTTTTAGAGGATACAATCAAACCATTACATTCCATCCCTCTCCCCACACACAAATTTATATTTTCAGAATGAAAAATACATTTATTCCATCACCATGATCTCAAAAGCTTTAACTCATTCCAGCATCAACTCAAAAGTCCAAAGTCTCATCTAAATCAGATATGGATGAAACTCAAGGCACGATTCACCTTGAGGTTAATTCCTTCCAGCTTTTGGCCTATGAAATTAAACAAATAATCTATTTCCAAACTATAATGATGGGACAGGCATAGAACAGATATTCTCATTCTAAAAGGGTAAAATAGGCAAGAACAAAAAAGCAACAGTCCCCAGGCAAGTCCAAAATCCAACTTGAAATAACATTAAGGCTTAAAGATAGAGAATTATCTTTGTTGACTTCATGTCCTGCATCCTAAGCATACTAGAGTGGGGGTTAAACCCCCAAGACCTATGGCAGCCCTAGCCCCATGGCATTTCTGGGCTTACACTGGTGGCTCTACAGTTCTCGGGTTGTCCTGCACCCATGGTTCACTAGGCATTACCCTAGTGGCGACTCTGTGATGGCTTCGCTCCCATGGCTCCATTAGGCTTGTCCTAGTGGGGGCTCTTCTATAGTGGCTCCTCCCTATGACAAGTCCCTGCCTGGGTCCCCAGCTCTCTGTGATATACTTTAAAATCTTGGTGTGGGAAGCCATGCCCTACCACTCTTGCATTCTATGTGCCTGCAGACCTAGCACTATGTGGACACTGCCAGGATTTGCCACTTGTACCTTGCAGAGCTGTGGGTCAAGCCACACCAGTGGTGACTTGGGCCATAGCTGGGGCAGCCAAGAGCATTGCCCAAGCAAATGTAGGAGGCAGAGACCCAGGGCAGCCATGGGCAGTGAGCCCATGGAGGGAACCCTAAGCCCATTCCTCAGAACCATTCTGCCTTCCTAGAGCTCTTGGCTTGGGATGGGAGAGAAACCCTTGAAGATTTCTAAAATGCTTTCTGGGTCTTTCTGCCATTGTCTTGATTAACAGACCGGTCTTCCTTCTATCCATGCTAATCTCTTTAACAAATGATTGTTTGATTTCATCCTTGCACCCTTTTTTGTTCTTTACGTGACCAGGCTGCACATTTTTCAAATCTTTATGCTGTGCTTTCCTTTTAATGATAAATTCTGTCTTTAAACTATTCCTTTCTTATAATATCTTACTGTAGGTGGTTAAAAGTAGCTGGGCAGGGCAGGGTGTGGTGGCTCATCCTGTAATTCCAGCACTCTGGGGGGCTGAGGCAGGTGGATCACCTGAGGTCAGGAGTTCGAGACTAGCCTGGCCAACATGGTGAAACCCGGTTTCTACCAAAAATACAAAAATTAGCTAGGTGTGGTCGTGGGTGTCTGTAATCCCAGATACTTGGGAGGCTGAGGCAAGAGACTTGCTTGAACCCAGGAGGTGGAAGTTGCAGTCAGCCAATATCACGCCACTGCACTCCAGCCTGGGTGACAAGAGCAAAAAACTCCGTCTCAAAAAAAAAAAAAAATTGCTGGGCAGTAGGCTGAATGCTTTACTGTTTAGCTATTTCGTCTGCCAAATAACCTAATTCATTATTTTTAAATGCCACCTTCCATAAAGCCCTTGGGCATGGACACAGTTCAGGCAAGGTCTTTGCTACTTTATAACAAGGATGGCCTTTGCTCTAGTTTCCAATACCTTGTTCCTCAGTTCCATTAGAGACCTCATCAGAATGGCCTTTACTGTCCGTAGTTCTATTAACATTTTGGTCACAACTACTTAAGTAATCTCTAAGAAAATTCAGACTTTCTTGATTCATCTCTTCTGAGCCCTCACCAGAATCATCCTTAATGCTCTGTTTATAGCAATACAAGCATTTACTAACCTGCTCTTCCAAATTCTTCCAGCCTCTACCAATTACCCAGTACCAAAGCTGCTTTCACAATTTCAGATATTTTTATAGCAACAACCCCCCTTCTTGGTACACATTTCCTTTCCTGGTTCATTGTGTGTTGTTACAAAAGGATAACAGACTGAGTAATTTATAATGAACAGAAATTTATTTAGCTCGTAGTTCTGGAGGCTGGGAGGTCCAAGAGCATAGCACCTACGTTTGGCAAGGGTCTTCCCATAGTGAGAAGGACAAAGGTGGAAGTGAGGACACAAGACAGAGGCACAAGGGTTAGGACTTGCTTTATAACAACTTGCTCATGATAACTAAACCATGCCCACCATAACAACATTAATCCACTCATGAAGGCTCTGCCCTCATGATCCAATCACCTTTTAGTAGTCCCCCAGCTCTTCCCCACCCCTACCCCGAGCACAGAGATGCACACACACACACACACACACACACACACACTATTGCTTTGGGGATTAAGTTTCCAACATATGAATTTTTGAGGGAACACATTCAAACCGTAGCAACACTTATCATAGGATATTTTCAAAAACTTCTCACCCACTGGAATTTGAAGGTCATATTTGTCAATCTGATACACTTTGGTTCTAAATGTAACCTTGCCATTTACTAGATATGTGACCTTGGTCAAAGAATTTAACATCTCTGAATTTAAGTTTCCTCTTCTGTAAAATGAGAATAATATCATTTTGGAGCATTACATTATGTGATAAATGTAAAGCTTTTAACAGTGTGCATGATTCATTTTAGACGCCCAATGTGTTAGGTGTTGTGGTTTTCGGGATAAATGTGCTACACTCTCATCTTCACCTTTGAAGGACTTACAGCCTGTTGGGCAATTAAGACAAATAAGCAGACACCTAACTATATGGGTACAAGTGCGATCACAGTTCTCGTTACAGTCACCTCTTATAGATGAAGAAGTAATCCACCTCAACTTGAGGAGGCACCCGTTGACCTCCTGCATCTGTCCCATTCCCTGGGGCTCTCTCATAGCGCTCCTGTTCCCAACATTCACTCTCTCCTAGAGGGATCTCATCCACTCCTAGAGCTATGCTGAAAATTCCAAAAATTTTATCTCCAGCCAAGATCTGACACATCTACTTGAAGGTCTAATGGACATCTCAAAGTCAACATGTCAGCAACTAACCTCTTAATCTTTTTATGTCCCTAAATAAACTCCTTCTCCACATTGACTCAGCTCAACAAATGTCTCTTAATTCACTCAGATACTGTAATTACTTACGACAGAAACTCAGGGCCATTTTTGAGAACTCCTCCTCATTTATTGCCCAAACCACATTCAGTCTCCCATCAAAATACTTCTTAATTTCATCTATCTCCTTCTACCTCCACTTTAACCATTCTGGTCTAAATCATCGTCTCTCGCTTCGATTTGTGCTATAACCATCTGACAAGCCTCCCTGAATCCCCTAGTACCCTTCATCCCTTTCTGGTTCTTCATTCTAAATCTTTAAAAAAGCAAATTTCATTGACTTTTTTTTTTTTAATGAAATTCTCTTTCATGAAAGATGATTCCTATTGCACTTAAAATCTAAATCTCTTACCATGGTCCATAGGCCAGGATCACTGGGCCTTCACCCATCATAATTGCCTTGTTTCATCCTCTTAGCTCATCAGTCTTCAGTGACATGGGCCTTCCTTAATTTCTGGAACACACTAAATTCTTCATACCTCAGGCCATGGGTGCATGCTATTCTCTCTGCCTTGAACAACCCCAGCCTCCTCCTTTGTCTAGCTAGCCCATGTCATTCTTTCAGGTCTCTGCTAAAGTTTCCCTGTTGCCCCTATCTAAATCAGATATTTTAAATTTCAAATCATCCCCTCTTATTCCTTCTCTGTTTATCTATTTTAAAATATCTATTTTTTTGTATGATCATTGTATATGTTTATCTCACCTAAGAGATTAAAATTCCTATAAGGATAGAAACTATGTCAATTTTGTTGAATGATAAAATCAAAACAATTATTCTGTGCTTTGCTAGAGCTTTTTTTTTTTTTTTTTTTTTGAAATGTAGTCTCACTCTGTCACCCAAGCTGGAGTGCAGTGGCATGATCTCAGCTCACTGCAACCTTGGCTTCCAGGGTTCAAGCGATTCTCCTGCCTCAACCTCCTTCGTAGCTGGGACTACAGGCACGTGCAACCACACCCGGCTAATTTTTGTATTTTTAGTAAAGACGGGGTTTCACCATATTGGTCAGGTTGGTCTTGAACTCCTGACCTCGTGATCCACCCACCTAGGTTTCCTAACGTGCTGGGATTACAGGCATGAGCCACCATGCCCAGCCTGCTAGAGCTTTTACATTAAGCATATTTCATTTACCAAGCATAGCAGTGGCTTAGTTAATATCCTGGCTGCACAGGAGATTTTTATAGCGCATTTTGTAAATACATAGATTTGGGGACTTTGAAGCCTATTGAATCAAAACCTTTAGGGGGTGGAGCCCAGAAATCTGCATTTTTAACAAAGTGCACAAGTGATTCATTCCTATTTAGTTAGCCCAGTTCTGATGCTTTAAACCAGCTAACCTTCAGAAAAGTTCCCAAGATTGGAAACAAAAAGACATGGGTTTGAATTTTACTTTGTAAATTACTAAGTATGGAATTTTGGAAAGTCATTTAAGATCTCTGATACTCAGTTTCTATTTTTGGAAATTTGGAGTAATAAAAATATCTGCTTCAAAGTACAGCTGTGAAGCTCCAATGCACAGTGTGTCTTAACACACGTCATAAACTTCATATTAAAGAAATGTTAGAATTTTTATTCGTTAATGATCTCTTCCGTATAGGGCTCGCCTCATCATTTCTGACAATCTACCTGGTGCAGCCCACACTTCTCCAATGAGATAGGATCCCTTTCCCTATACTTCTGAAGAAGGACTAATAATACTTCACTGAGCCTTTTGCTTTTTTAAAGTTCTGGGCCATCATTACTTAGATCCACATCATACCATACCCACAGCCTCACCAGCCCATTGGCTGCTGGGGAGGAAGCAGCTCAGGCAGCAGCAGCTAAGCCTGAGGGAGAAGAGGTGGCCTCACTTCCCGCGGGGATGACAAGGATTGAGTCTCTGAACAGTAAAAATGAAAGGCCACAACCAGGAATTGCAGGGAACCTCTGGGCAGTTTCTTAACTCTAATATTCCCATGCTGAATCATTGTAAAACTTCCTCAATTATTATGGGCAATCACAAAATCAAGAAAACTGGACTCTCTATCAGAGATGTAATAAAAGATAAATGAACTCTCAAACCAAAGAAACTTGCTGTGCAATCTGTGAAAATCCCGTCATCTCCCTGGCTTTTAGGAACCTTACATGTAGAACAGGTACTTGGACCAGATGAATACATAAACAAGTAAATGAACGAACACAAATCATTTGCAAGACCATTGCTGGGGGTGCTTGTTTTTTGTCTTGGTGCATGGCACCCACAAGTTCTTAGTCTCTCAAGCCTAGGAGAGACTAAGATAATCAAGATACCTTAATTTGATGAATCCTCCAAACAGACAAGTAAATTAACCCAACTGCTTGCAAGATGACTGCTGGAGATACCTGGTTTTTGCCTTTTTTGTGTTGATGCATGATCCACAGATTCCCAGTCTCCCAAGCTAAATGCCTTAACTTGATGATTCCTCCCAGGTCTTCTTAATTTTCCATATCTTCTTTCACTTCTGCATCCCTACTACCTGGCATAGTGTACTAGTTGAGGTTCTCCAGAGAAACAAAACTAATAGGATGTGTATATACAGAGAGATTTATTTAAGGAATTGATTCATGATTATAGTGGCTGGCAAACCCAAAATCTGCAGGCTGGGCCAGTACGCTGGTGACACAGAGAAGAACTAATATTTCAGTTCAAGTCCAAAGGCCACATGCTGGAGAATTCTCCCTTGCTCAGGGAAGGTTTGTCTTTGGTTCTATTCAGGCCTTCAACTGATCAAATGAGGCTCACCCAAATTATGGAGTCAATCTGTTTTACTCAAAGTCTACCAGTGTAAGTGTAAATCTCAGCCAACAGTTCTGTTACAGAAACATCTAGAATAATGTTTAACCAAATATCTGAGCACTATGGCCTAGCCAAGTTGACACATTAAATTAACCATCACATCTAGTTCAGTCTTTCATTATTTCTCACCTGGACTATTTCTTCAGATCCTAAGAGGTCTGCCTCCTTTTATTCATTAATATATTCATGCATACATTCATTCATCAATCTGAAAATCATTTAATAAAGTATCCTCTGCATCAGGCATCTTGCTAGTGATGAGGGATGTGGCAGTGAGCCAGACAATGCCCCTGCTTTTATAAAACTTAGGTTGTAGTTGGGGGAGATGACTAAAAAACTGGCTAATAAACACATAGGAAATATAATTTGAGGCAGTAGAAAGTGCTATTCAGATAAATGAAGTTGAGTAGAGAGTGGCCTAGAGGGAGAGCTCTAGTTTTTTTTAAGGTGGTCAGGCAAGAAGCCTTGGAGAGGACTATTCTAGTAGGAATTGATGAAGTGATGGAAAAGACCAGGCAGAATACCATTTCAGCAGAGGGAAAAGCAGATGCCAAGGCCCTGACGACCTTGGTGTGTTCTAGGAATAACAAAGACCAAGTTAACTAAAATGGGTTGAGCAAGGGGAAGAATCCCAGGAGAGGAGTTTAAAAGGTAGGCCTGTGACAAGATTACATGAGGAAAAGGAGATATTAAGGATGACTACATGGGTTTTGGCCTGAGCAATTAACAAAATGGTGGTGCCATCTATTGGGTGAGGAAGATTCAGGAAGAATGGGAAAAGGATGCACATTTGTAAGACTTCTATTTCCACCAATGTTGATGGGCTTATTAGATAATCTAGTGCAGATATCAAGTAAGATGTTGGATAAGTAAGTCTGAAGCTCAAGGAAGAAGCTGCAGGCTGAAGAAGTGAATTTGGAGTTATCAAATGTTATTTAAAGCCATGAGGCTGGAGAGGGTATAGTGAGAAGACATCAGAGGATTGAGACATGAGAAAGCTACAATCATCAGGAGAGGATGGGTCTCTTTCACTTCTAATGACTGTACTTCCTCCTGAAAGAAGAGACGCATCCTCCTCCAATGATTGTAGCTCCTCCTGGAAGAGGAGACACATCCAGAGAAGGAGATTGAGAAGGAGTGCCCAGTGAAGTGGGAGAAAACCAGGAGAGGGCAGGGAGCTGAGAGCCAAGAAAACAAAGCATTTTAAGTCACTGTGCAAAATGCTACTCCTTTTAACAGAATATTTAAATCTATTATATTTCTTATTAATACTGAGGTTTTTGGACTTCTTTCTAACATCTTATATTCCTGTTTACCAATTTTTTTCCTTTGCTTATTTATTTCTCATCTCATAGAAACTCAATGTGTAACTGCTTTAGCGGGAGTTTAATTAGTTGAGTATAAATATATATTTTTTTTTCTAGAAGTTGCTTCCAAACGATGCTGTTTTGATACCCTTCTCCCACTGGGTAGTGGCTCCCTTAATGGTGTCTTGGCCAGATTACTTAGTTTTCAACAACTTTTAGTTAATAGCATAATCTATTTTTAAAACTTCAATTTTGCTTATTTAAAAGAATCTTTGTCCAAAAGGCATACTTTTTGTTAAAAAAGTTTAATGAAATTTTCAAACATGCACAAAACCAGAGGAATCCTATTCGTGTTCAACTTTGATGTCATATCGAGTGCAAAGCTCTCCTCTTGCAGTGGCTGGTTAAGGATGAGTTGGAGACCCATCATGCCCTGCTGTTGAGGGGCTCATTCTCAGCTGCCCCCTCAACAATTTGTACTCCCTCTGGAGATTCGATCATGTCTTTCGCCCTCTCACCACACTGATGTCATGAATTCCTCTGATGCCTGCAGCTAGAACTCTCTTCAACCTCTATTCTTTCCTGGGCTTGGAGCGATCACAGCACCCCCTTGCCACGTATCTTTTAATCTACTTTCCATAACTCTCAGGAACTTGCAGCAGGGGTGGGAGCAACAATCCCAGACTCTGACCCCATGGCAGTGCCCACTCCGTCCAGTTACTCTCCAGCTCTCTCTTCTTTCTCCTTTTACTCTATACCCTCTCCTATTTGTAATGTCTTTATTTAAGGGAGATTTATTAAGTGCCTACTATGGATCAGGCACTTGGATCAAAGCGGGGAACAGGTGGATATGACGCTAAACTGTGATGCTGCATTATACATTTTATAAACTGGAATACTCATTTTTAAAACTCAATTTAGATGTCACCTCCCTCCAGGAAGTCTCTCCAGATTTTCCAGGTTGGGCTAAGTACCCTCCTGGGTACTCTGTGCACATCTTGACATGTCTCTCCCAGAACACCCTGTATGATGCCTTACCACCTGTTTACATGCCTGTCTTCCCTGCAGTAAATGGTAGGCCCCTGAGGGGCAGGGATTTTCTCATTTATGTCTTAATCCCGAGCTCAGTTCCTAGTGCACAATTAAATAAAAGCTAAATAAAAGACTAACTGAATACATTTTCTTGATTAAGTCCTTCCGAGGAGAGTCCTCATGAATAACACTTCTGAACGATTTGAGAAATAAGTCGATGAAGATGCAAGCCAAATATCACCTCTACTACTGATAGATGCTATGTCGGAGGATGTAGCTTAGTTTGAAGGCCAAGTGGGTCTGCCAGGGAACCATGGCATTAGTCAGACATACACCCAGGTGAGGGGGCATTGGGAGGGAGAATCAGCAGAGTGTACGCTCCCCATGGGCAGGCTTACTCCCAAGAGCAAGATGGTTCCTCTTGGAACAGAAACATCAGGCATCAGCAAGAAATGTTCCCAATTATTGACTATATTGTGCCAAGCACTGTGCTAGACTCCGCATCAGATTGCTTAATCTTTCCCGAAGCAGAGAGGCGTGGGTGTCATTCCCATTCTACAGAAGAGGAAGCCAGGGTTCATAATGGGTAAGGCACTTTTCAGAGATTACAAATTGAGGAAGTGGTAGAGCCTGGTTCAGTTGTGTTCTTAGTAATTATAGTTGATCCTAAGCCAAGGATTGTGGGGGGGAAATAATAATTATGGTTGAAATCTATTTAGGTGCTTACTGTGTGCTAGGCATGGGTTTAACATTACCACATTTAATCTTCACAACCACCCTATGAGGTAGGTCGTGGTTATTATTATTTCATTTTTGGAGATGGGGCAATTTGGGCCAAGCTCACACAGCTCAGGGCTGCGACCTCCCCCAGGATCTATCCTCCACAGCCTGGATTTTCAGACATTTCCCCCTCGCCTCCTGATTCTCTTACCATCCCTGCCTTGGGTAAAACATCAGCAAATGAACAAACTACGCCTAGCCACTCGACATCTTTGCAGCCTCTAAGACAAAAAGCTCATTTCTAGAACAGAGATAAAATTTCCCAGACTGGGCTGGAATCTTGTCACTTGTCAGCTGTAGGATTCAGAAGAGTGAGTTCTCCATTTATTTACCCTCTAAGAGGAAACAATAGTTCTCTCACAGAGACTGACAGGAAGACAAGCGAATGTGCTTCTCCATTAAAAAACTCTTGAGGAGGCTGGGTGTGGTAGCACATGCCTGTAGTCCCAACACTTTGGGAGGCTGAGGCAGGCAGATCACTGAGGTCAGGAGTTTGAGACCAGCCTGGCCAACATGGTGAGATCCCGTTCTCTACTAAAAATACAAAAATTAGCCAGGCATGGTGACACATGCCTGTAATCCCAGCTACTCAGGAAACTGAGGTTGCAGTGAGCTGAGATCATGCCACTGCACTCCAGCCTGGGTGACAGAGTGAGATTCCATCTTAAAAGAAAAAAAAAAAAAGAAAAAACACTTGAAGAGGTTAAAGGATTTGGTGAGGTGACCTCTCAGATCTCAGGGTCTTAGGCAGGAAGCAAGAGAGATCCTCTTGTTCCCTTAGAGGGTGGGTTCCCCTCTGGGTGTTAGTTCTGGCCCAGCAAGTCTGCTCCCAGGTGTCTTACCCATGTCTAAAACTGGAAAGGATGCAGAGCGTCCCTGCCTTAGGGACGACACCAGGGTCCTGTGATAGAAAGTGAAGGACAAACCTTAGATTGGGGATGGGATGAGCAACGGGAGCGGCTGGGGGTGGGGCCCAATTGCTTCCTCACCTCATCCTCCCAACAAACCTGAAAGGCCAGTATTATCTCTGTTTCTCAGAGAAGTGAAGATAATGAAATCAAACAGAACAAAACAAAACAAACAGGTGGTGTGAGGAAGTGAGTAGGAGGGCTGGCGAGGACTAGAAACAGAGAGAGGGAGTCACCCCCTCCCACTCTGCAGGTGGCCCGTTCTATCCTAGACGTATCTGCTCCTCTGTCCACACAGGGGAGAAGTGGATTCCAGATGCTGGCGGTTCAGGTGTCAAGTTGCTAATAGTGTGCTCACTTATAAAGTAAAAGGCCCGAGGCTGCCTGGGGTCCATAGCTGGTGGGTGGCAGAGGAGAGGCTGGAATTCAGGCTGGCCTGATCCCTACACCAGTGGGGTCTCTTTTTCTATGTCATTACTTTAAGCGTTACCAGGAGCAGTGGCTTCAGCATCCTCAGAAAGTTTGTTAAAAATGAGTAACCTCAGGCCTCTCCCCAGCCCTCTTGGTCAGAATCTTCATTTTAACAAGATCCCCAGGTGGGAAGCCCTGTCTTACACCACCTCTGTGTTACCCCTCAGGTTCTCTTCTACCCAGCACTGGAGGGTGTGTCCCTGTCCTCACCACTTTAGTCCTGGTCCCTCCTGCAGCATGCACAATTCCCGCCGCTCCTCTGATTCAGTGCCAGGCACCTGAGATTCTTGGCTCCCCTTCTCGCCCTGTCCCCTCTCCAGCTGGTGAGCCCCTCAAGGGTATCAGAGTGTGGCATAGCGTGTGGCCCACACAGCAAAAACAATCCCTTACATCTCTCTGTTGTTGCCTACAGCCCTCATCTTCTGATCTTCACAGCAACCCTTCCAAGCAGATATCATTATCAAAGTAAATGAGAGACTTGCCCAGGTTTTCAGAGCGGGTTTAGCTCTAGTGAAGGTCTCCTCCCAATGTTTCCTTCCTTCCCCCTCCGCCCACAAAAGGAAACCCCATTGCCAGTTTTGAGGCACTGTAACATGAGTATGGTACTTTTTCTTTTTGTTTTTCTTTTTCTTTTGTAAGGAGAGCATGAAGTTACTGCAGTAATCAGTCTGCTGGGATTCCCTCTGGTGGGCACATAGCTTGGTGCATCTGGGAGAGTGACCAATCAGGAGGCAGGCTTTCTTCCAGGCCGGGATCCCCTCTTTGGGAAAGTTAGCTCAAGCATGTGAGGCACTGAGCTCAGTAAGCTGCAATTCCAGTTGTTCCCTGGGTGTCAGTTTCGCCATCGGGAAAATGAAGATGTTCTGCTGGAGTTAACTGTTTCAAACTGTGGTCCATAGACCACAGTTTGAATCTGCACCAGCTTTGGGTTAAAGCAGAAAACAAAAGGCAAATGAATCCATGTTGCCCTTGATCTCAAATACAGCAGCAAACTTTTTCTCCACTTTACATAGTAGGCTTCCTTATGAAACTTTCTCTAAATATACGTACATATATAGCCTAAAATAATTTTGAGAACCATGCACTAAATATTATCTGGGGTCTCTTCCAGCTAGTGGAGACTAGCATTGAGGCCTGATTCCTGTGACTTGGAATGTACTAAACAAGGCACTAGACAAATATTTGTTGTGTGCCATCCTGTCATTTACTGAGTGACATGTTCTAATCTCTATGCTGTTCTCTTTTGCCACTGCAGGGAAAACAGACCAGGGGGAATGAAGGACAAAAACCTCAACATCTATTCAACACATTATCTGTAGCAACAGAGCTGCGATTCTTAGCTGGACTCTTAGATGCCCAGAAAGAGCCAACATTTTCCAGCCTCTGGGTAGCTAGATGTGACTATTAGCAAAAATTCTGACCATCGGCAGACAAATGGAAGTGGTGGGCACAATTTGTGGGCCAGACAGTTAAAGGAAGAGGGCATACCCTCCTATTCTCTAGGTCTTCCTCCCTACTGGACAGAAAGGAGACATGGAGGTGAGCAATACTGGATCATATGAGCAAGGGAAATACCCTAAGGAGGGTGGAACCATGCAAACAGGGTGCCTGACGCATAAGTCCTGGACTGCTTCCACGGAGGTTGCTACATGAGTGAGAAACAAACTCCTGTCTTGTTTAAGCCACTGTTTATTTGGTTCTCTGTTAGAGTGACTAAATTGTATGAGTGTGCACACAGGCACACAGAGACTAATTAATTCTGTGGGCAAAAGTGATGGCAGAGGAACCAGTCAGAAGCTTTTGAAATAATGCAGGCAAAGATGATGGTGACTTGGAAAATACTGCAGAGACAATGATAAAGTCTGTTCATCATTTGTCTGAGTGAATGTCAGGAATGAGAAAAAGAGGAGAGTTAATTCCAAGATTTAGTAAAATGTATTGCCAGACGGGGAAGATAGGGAAGGAACAGAGATAGGGTGGCAATCAGGAGTTCATTTTGGACACTAAGTTCAAAATGCTGAGTAGACATCTAAGCATTGCCTGGGCATTTAGGATTCGGGCATCAAGATTTCAGGGGAGAGGGAATTAAATATAAAAACAAACCCTACTTTAACAGCCAAGAGACTTAATTCTTCTCCCAGACATCTTGGGCAAAAATGAGGGGAACAAAACAGAGTTCCGCATGAAAATCTGATCAAACTGCTGCCTTGTGATTTTCCATAATTGTGATATGGCCTTTAATTAGCTGGCTCTGCAGAGCACCGGGCACCGGGAAGCCCACAAGGTAAATTACTGCTCTGCGCACCTTCGGATGCATGTCCTCACATCCAAACAGCTCAGGGTTCCCAAGCACATAATTACCCTCTGAGAAAGCTTTCCAGGATGAATGGCGTTTGGAAAAGTTGGTAAGTTGGAGAACTGGATTTTCAATCCAAAAGATACAACAGAAAGAGTGATCAGAAGATCTGGCTTGGAGTCCTGGACTCTTTACATAAGGACCCATGATATGGGACAAGTCATCTAATAACCATCCACCCTTCCACCCACATACCCACCTCTCATCTGAATAGACTATCTCCAGGGTAGTTTCCTTTTTCTTGAATCTCTAACTTCTCTACACCACATGGTACTTAGTATCCAAGTATGATAACAGAGGATACCACCTGGAACATAGAAATCTACAGAGCACAAAAGAAGGAAGGTAAAAAATAAAGGGGTGTCTACCAGACAGGAATGGGTAACAGAAAGCTCCTTTGGTACTGAGGTTTAGGGCAGTGGAGACAGAGTGAGAAGAAAGCCCAACTTGAGGACTGAGTTCTCTGAAACAGAAGATTTTATGAGTGAGATGTGGGAAGAACAGTGCAGAATCATCTGTTTCTTGTTTCTTAGGGTCTAGCTCTGAAAAAAAAATGGAACTCCCAGGTTGAGCATGGCACCATGTCCAACACAGCACAGACATAGTAAGGAGGTGCTTAGAGGCAATAGTGCAGAGGCTGCACACTAGTTTGGGCAGAGAAACAACATTCCTGAAGGCTCCAGGTCTGGGAGCAGGAGCTAGAAGCCACAGACAGCAGGAACCTCACAACTAAAGGGTAAAGTATGGTGAAGTCTTCAGCATCAGGGGCCATGGATAGATGGATGACACCCAGAAGACCACAGGAATTATGAATCTCTCAGTAGACATCTACTCAGAGTGCCTGGACACCATGTTAAGCCTGCCAACCCTCTGGAGTTCACTGAGAACTAACGGAACTCAGACCAGGGGTTCCACCTTCACCTGTACTCTCTTCCCTGTCACCTTCTTGACCATGGAGATGCAGAAATACACACTTGTACCTAGATACAATCTTGGGAAAGAAGAAAAGGAGGAGTCTTTTGAATGAGGAGAGAAATGGTATTGATAGTTTTTCAATGGTCAACTCCAACATGAATGAATTAGGTACAGACATGAATGCAAAGCAAACTGAATTACCTTTAATTGGGAAGTTTAAGGATTATTTTTCACCATTGGTAGGAATGGAGATACAAGAGCAAAGTAAATCAGTTAATGACAAAGAAAATTGTATTATTTTGCATATCAGAGTTTGCACATTTTAAATTCTGCTGTAATTCTTTCACTTACCCATTCTTCCATTCATCTCACCGACATTTTCAGAGCACTTACTTTCTTCCAGGCATGGAGAGGGGGAGATGTATAAGCTTTTCTGCCCTAGAGAAGCTTAGAGATTGGGTTTGGAGGCATAATGTAAGAAGTGTTGCAATGGAGGTGCCAGCCCAGGTAGGTGGCTGAGAGGGTCCAGAGGAACAACAAAGCATCCTCATCCCAGCCTGGATGGACAGTCAGGGAAGACTTGCTGGAGGAGTTGGTGCCTACCCTGAGTCTTTAGGATAAGTAGGAATTAGCCAAGTGAAAAAAACAGTCAGAAGTGGTGGCATTTATTTCTGTGTTTATTCATTCATTAATTCATTTAACTAATATTTGTTGGATACCTGCTATAAATACAGTATAAATAAATAACCTATAAATAAATACAGAAACTGATCTAAGCAATGGGGATACAGCAGTGAACAAAACAAAAATCTCTGCCTTTGTGCATTTTATGTTCTAGAATGAGGAGAGAGATGGTAAACAAACAACAGAGGAATTATGTAATATAACATCAGATAGGGAAAAGTGCAGTGAAGTTGATGAAGCAGATAGAAGGAGGCAATAGGGGGAGGCAGGAAAGGGGCCAGAGTCGATTATGCATGGAGTGGAGAGGGGAGTATGCTGATGATGTAAGATTTAAGTGGAAATTCATTTGAAATGAGAGACTAACACATTTGACCATCTAGAGGAACAGCATTAGAGACAGAGAGCAGCAAGTGTAAAATCTCTGAGTCTGGAATTTTTGTGGCAAGTTCAAGAAACAGCTAGGATGTTGGATTGCATCGAATATCTTAGGATTATTCTTACAATAATCTGTATGATACTGTAATGGTGGTTACATGTTATTTTCCATTTGTCCAAGCCTATAGAAAATACAACACCAATAGTAAACCCTAATGTAAATTATGGATGCTGGATGATAATGATGTATCAATATAGGTTCATCAATTGTAACAAATGTACCTCTCTGACAGGGAATATTGTCAATGGGGAAGGTTGTCCATGTGTTAGGGCAGGATGTATATGGGCAATCTCAGCATCTTCCTCCCAGTTTTACTGTGAACCTAAGACAATTAAGTTAAATAAAAAGAGAAGGCCAGTTGCTGTGGCTTATGCCTATAATCCCAGCACTTTGAGAGGCCAAAGCAGGTGAATCACTTGAGGTCAGGAGTTTGAGACCAGCCTGGCCAATAGGGCAAAATCCCATCTCTACTAAAAGTACAAAAAATTTAGCTGGGTGTGGTGGTACACACCTGTGGTCCCAGCTACTTGGGAGGTGGAGGCAGGAGAATAGCTTGAACCCAGGAGGCTGAGGTTGCAGTGAGCCTCGATCATGCCACTGTATTCCAGTCTGGGTGACAGAGTGAGACTGTCAAAAAAAAAATGAGAAGGAATATCTAGGAGGTCAATGGCTACAGCAGGGAGGGAAGGAAAGAGAGGTAGGGAATGAGGTTGAACTGGTATCCAGTTTACACAGAGCCTTGCAGGCCATGATTAGTCTGAATTTTATTCTGAATCTGAGGATTCCTTGAAGCCATTGAGGTGGAAAGGCATGAGAGAATAAGAAACATCAAGAAATGTATAAACAGTCCGATATGATTTTCCTATAAAGTACACACTGTAGATCATAAAAAAATCAGTAGGAAGGCAAGCTGGAGGCTGAACAGCAAAGGCCTAGCCAAGAAAGATCTCTAAGATGAGAAAGTTGGGATTTATTCTGAGTGCAATGGAAGCAACTGAAAGATTTTAAGGAAACAAGTATTCAATTGACATGATCAGATTGGGGTTTTGGAAAAATGATTTGTGGGCATTTTGGAAGATGGATTAGAAGGATAGTGAAGAAGGATATGAGAGAGGAAGCAAGATAAGGGTATGGGAAACCAATCAGGCAGGAAGGTGTACTCATCCAGGTGACTGTTACAGGATGGACAGTCCATATGCCAACTCTACAGTGATAGTCCAATGCATTGAGACAGCAGCGTTTGCAACAAAGAGCTTAATGATCACAGGGCACCAACAATCAGATGGGAAGAGACCCTCACATCCTCCCCAGGAAGCTCTGGGCCAGGGTTTTTAAGGGGATCATAGAGGGTGAGAGGCTGGAAAATTGGGGTCATTGGTTAGACTGAGGGGTATAAAATCATAAGGATGTAGAAATTGCATTCTTTTGTGAGTCAGCTTTTCATGGGGCCCTTCAGACCAGCTGATATCCATAGTTTCACTGGCATGCAGGACTTGAAAGATGATCTCAAATAGAAAACGTAATTTGTATAATGTTCAAGTTGTTAAGGGGAGAAGGTAAGTTGTTAATGAGAAGTTAAGGGGAACTATAACCTGTAACAGGGTCTATGTGATTCTGAGGCAAAAGGCACCAAATAGCTATGAGGAAGAAGGTCAGAGAGCAAGCTGACCTATCATTATATGCTGATAATGCTGAATGTGCTGCAAGATCGGCTTATTTTTATTTCACCTCCTCCCTTCTTCCCTGATTAATTTTACACAGTTTATAAGGATGGATTCTGTCCCTCCATGAGCTTGGTCATACCTCAATCCTGAAGTGAGAGCTAATATGGTGGGAATTTATGGATGATGACTCTAGCTTCTTCCTTTTGGCAAGGGGCACAGTTGAGGTAAGAGTCAGGATTAGAGGAATGAAACTGCCTTGCAGTAACATCTAAGTATTTACAAGTGCTCAGTCGGGGATCTCAGGGGTGCAGCACAAACACATCAGTGCTCCAATCCACTGTCTTAGCACAGTATTTAATTGCACACCAGACTATAAGGTAATAATTTATCTTATAGTCTCTGATAACATTTCATGAGGCACAGGACAAGAATTTGAAACTTCAATCCCACTGGGCCAATCTCTTTTCCATTGCCAACACACTGCTGCTAAAACTATGCAATATCAAGCATCTTCCCTCTAGGCCTAGGGACCATGACAGAAGATGTGGGCACATAAGATTGTAAGGGCCAGTTCCAAGGGGCAAAATTAATTCAGACCTTTCAAATCAAGGACAGGTATACAGATGCCTAAACAGCTGATAGTTCAATGCATATAACTTATAGATAATTCAATTATCTTGAAATAAATTTATGTTTATCTCTAAATTATCTTATAACCTGTTGTGAAATTAAATTATCAGAGCTGTGAGCCCAAATTTCAAAAGTCCTTGCAAAGACTGAAAATCTTGAAGTATCCATGAGATCTTACTGACACAGAGTCTGTTCTGTCAGTGTTATGATCTCTATTTTAACATTAATGCTGGTCAGTTGCTATGTCTAGATGCTGAAAGGGAGACAGTATAATGAGGCTATCTGAGCACCCATCCCATAATGGCTAGGAACTCAGGTTTTAAGGTCTTTCTGGGTTTCTGTTGGTTACAAGCAGTCTGTCCAGTTGGTAGGGGGCTTAGAATTTTTTTAGTTTACATTCCCTTTTTTGGGTCAAGATATGCCAGAAGCTGCATTGATGGTCAAGCTTTTATTCTGTTCTATGTCATTGCCAAAGTGGTATGGCTCCCTGTCTTGGGTCCACCTTGTCCTTCAGTGGAACCCTATGGCTAAGGGACTTAGAGCAAAAATACTTTCAGCCAGTTAAATGTGCCAGTTGCACAGAGAAAACTCACTAAAGATGTCTTTCAAAACTGTAAACTGTTTCTTTGGTGCAAACAATTTATGTGCTGAAGGTTGGTACTGTCCTGTCAACATCCCCTAGTACAATGGAACTTAGTGGCTACTTGGGCTTGCCTCTGGGTCTGTCTCAATGCTGCGGGGACACTGAGCCATGGACAAATGCCCATAAGGGGCTTCAGGCTAGGCTCACCAAAATTTGTTACTGGACCAACAGGTTTGTATTCCCATGGCACAGTAATAGTCCAACACACTGAGACAGCAAGGTTTGCAGCAGAGAAAGAGCTTAATGATCTCAGGAAGCTGAGCAAGGAGATGAAAGGAGACTCTCAAATACATCTCTACAAGGAGTTCTGGGCTGCGGTTTTTAAGGGGATCATGAAGAGTGGGAGACTGGAAAATTGGGGTCGTTGAGTGGTTGGAGTAAGGGTTATAAAATCATAAGGATGTGGAAATTGCATTGTGAGTGGGCTTCCTGTTGGGTCCTTCAGACCAGCTGATGTCCATAGTTTCACTGGCATGCAGGACTTAAAAGATGATCTCAAATAGAAAATGTAACATTGCATAATGTTCAAGTTGTTATCTATAGAGCAGTTAAGGGGAGCTACAATCTGTAATGTGGTCTATGTGATTCTGAGGAAATAGGCACCAAAGAACTATGAGGAAGCAGGTCAGAGAGCAAGTGGGTCTATTGATTAACACTGAATGTGCTGTAAGATTGGCTTATTTTTGCTTCTCTTCCTCCCTTCTTCCTGGGTTAATTTTATATGGTTTAAAAGGACAGTGTCATGAGCAGTGATGACTGAGCAGGTGCAGCAAAACAGGGGATAAAAAAGAGAGGTGGAACCAAAAGACAATGAGGTAGAGCCAAAGCTTGATTGGATGTGGAGGGTGGTGGGGGGGCAGGAAAAGACTGGTTTTCTTCACTCTCCCAGTGATCTTGCCCATTCCCATGGACTTTAATACCATCCTTATGGTAATTACTCCCAAACTTCTATTTCCAGCTCAGATTGCATCTCTTAGTTCTCATGGCCACCTGCCTTGTTGACTTCCACGGCCTCATAGACAACTCAGGCTTCATGGGGTCAAATGAAAGTCTTGACTGGCCCCCATCTGTCCTTTGTCCTCCAGTCTTTCTCAACTTATTGACAGCAGCATCCACACAGCTGTTGGAGCCAAAAGCCTGAGAGTCAGGCTTGATTCTCCTTCACTCCCCATGACCCCTTCACTGCAGATTCTAAAACTTTAAAGTGCATTTTGAATTTGTTGTCACATCTTACTAGACAACTGCCACCATCTTACCTGCAGTCATTGTCATTTCTTGCCCAAACCAGTCCAAAAATAGAACAAAAACAATCGAGGTCCAGAAGACATCAGAACTTTGATTTATATTTACTGTATCATATGTAATTTAATTTTGTGTTTATTTCATAATGTACATTCTGCTTGGAAATATTGATAATAATAGCCAACTTTTTTTTTTTTTTTTTTTTTTTTTGAGACAGAGTCTTGCTGTGTCACCAGGCTGGAGTGCAGTGGTGCAATCTCTGCTAACATTTAATGAACACCTATAATTAAACAGACACTTTTCCTAAGCACTATTCATTCATTAGCTCATATAGCTGTCCCAATAACCAGGTTGGGTTGCTATTTTTATTATTACATTTATTTTGCAAATGAAAAAACTGAAGTGCAGAAAGCTCAAATGCCACAAAATCACATAGCTAATAGCAGCTGTGGCAGACAGAGGTGGGCTGTACTTATTCCCCTGCAAGAAAGGATGCCTTGCCCAGCTGTGAGGAGGTGGTGAGCTGACAGCTTTCACTTGTTCTTCTTTCTGGCCTTTTTCAGTTCTTCCCAGTGCATCCCCGCCCAATGACTAAGCAAGGTTTAGGCACTTCCACCCAAAGTAGAATTCCTGTAATGGGCTCTTTCCTCCAGAGCTCCCCTTTAGGCAGAGAGGCTTTTTCTACTTGATCTGCTTCACAGTTTAATGGCTTCCTCTGACCAGTTCTCCTTTCATAAGTTTCCATTAAAATTCTTTTCTTCACAAGAAGAAAGCCATTAAACTCCTTTCAAAGTTTACCCAAATGTGCCTCTTCGTCCTAACTGCATCTCAGCATCTGCTTCCCAGTAGACCCAACTAGCAGCATGATGTGCTTTGGCTAGTGTGTCTCCACCCAAATCTCATCTTGAATTGTAATCCCCATAACCCTTGGCATTTCCCCCCATGCTGATAATGAGTGAGTTCTCAAGAGATCTGTCAGTTTTATGCGGCAGTTTTCCCTGCTCTTGCTCATTCTCTCTCATCTACTGCCATGTAAGATGTGCCTCTTCCCCTTCCACCAGGATTGTAAGTTTGCTGAGGCCTTTCCAGCCATGCAAAACTGTGAGTCAATAAAACTTCTATTCTTCATAAATTACCCAGTCTTGAGTATGTCTTTATAGCAGTGTGAAAACAAACTAATACACAGAAGCACAGCAGGATCTAATGCCTAGATGATTTAGATGACTTTTCTATGTACCCCAACATCCATCCATCCTTTCTGTCTGTATTTTCACACCACATTGACATTTTTGGATTTGGAGTCTGATTTACATGTCTATGATAAATATATATAATACAGAATTTGCTATTATAACCATTTTGAAATGTACAATTCAGTGGGGTTAATTACAGATGTCCCTCAATATACAAGGGGGATTAATTCTAGAACTCCTCTGTCCCCTACATACACCCAAATTCTGTATACTCACGTCCTGTAGTCAGCCCTGTGAAACCTACATACATAAAAAGTTGGCCCTCTTTACACTTGGCTTCACATCCTGCAAATATTGTGTTTTCAATCTGCATTTGGTTGGAAAAAAAATCTTTCTGTAAACAGACCCATGCAGTTTAAATCCATGTTGCTCAAAGGTCAGTTGTACATTCACACTGTTGTGCCATCACCCTCATGATCTGCTTCTAAAGCCTTTTCATCACCTCAAACAGAAACTCTATAATCATTAAATAATAATTGGAGTCTGAGTTTTAGATTCAAAAATAAACTGAGCTCCATCAAGACAGTAACATTATTTTATTTATCTCCATCTATAGTATCTTAGTAGTGCCTGGCATTTACTAGGCAAACAAGATATTGCTTATTAAACTGAAGAATTAAAATTCCTCCTGAGATAACCTGAAAAGACTTCCTGGAAGAGGTGACATTTTAATAAGATTTCACTAGGTGGAGAGGAGGAAAGGGCATCTTAGGCCAAGGGAAGAGCAGGGAAAGGGCAAACTGTTGGTTGCCAACCCAAAGTGAATGTTTCCTTACCAGAACTGCAGTTTTGTTTAGGGTAGCAAAGTGCAAAACTAAGACATATATACACATTTTCTAGCCTCTCATTCGGATTGAGGTAGCCATTTGACTGAGTTGTGACCAGTGAGAAGTAAGCAAAGGACTAGTGGAGATTTCTCAAACCAGTTGACACACCTGATATACGTAGAGACATTTCTTTTGTTCTTCCTTCTACTTCTTGTCTGGAATGTAGATGTCATGGCTGCAGCAATATTAGCAGACTCACAGGCATTATTAGTAAGATGCCCGGAAAATTGTGGAGTCAGTGTCCCTGACACTTTTAAGCCATGGGGCTAGCAATTCTAGAATTTGCTCTCTCTGTCTCTCTCTGTGTGTATACATACATGTGTGCATATGTATAATGCCTAACTATAAAATATGGTTGAGTTTTTACTTGTTTGCAGTTAATGCAAATCCTAACTGAAGCAATGGTTAAAGGCATAGAGACTTGTATCTGAGACTGAGATGTCAGAGACGGTTTGATAAGAAAGAATATCCAAAGAAAGTAAACAAGATAAAGTACTTACCAAACACCTACTATGGCCTAGAATGCCGATTTCAATGTTGTTAATGTGCTCCAGCTGTTACAGAAGATAAAGGAAATCCCATTGAGGGTGATTGGGAAAAAGCCTCTATAGAGGCAAATAAAAGAATGAAGAAAATTAATGAAGTCTTTAGGCCTGATCAGATGCTTTATTTGCCTTCCATGGGAATTTGCCAATGCTGTAGCCAGGAAATTTAGGGCTGGAAATCAGATTCAAGATTGGAAGTCAGAGATGCAGAAAAGAATGAAGAGACACCAGAAAGAATGCAGAAAAGAAAATGATTAATTTGGCTGGGCACAGTGACTCATGCCTGCAATCCCAGCACTTTGGGAGGTCTAGGTGGGAGTATCACCTGAGCCCAAGAGTTTGAGACCAGTCTGGGCAACACAGGGATACACCATCTCCGGAAAAAATTAAAAAATTAGTCGAACTTGGTAGCGTACACCTGTGGTCCAAGCTACTTATGGAGACTGAGGGGAGAAGTGGGAAGATCACTTGAGCTCAGGAGGTCGAGGCTGCATTGAGTCATGAGTGTGCCACTGCACTCCAGCCTGGATGGCCGAGTGAGACCCTGTCTCAAAAAAATAAATAAGCAAATAAAATAAGAAAGAAAGACAGTAAGAAAGAGATTAATTTAGGGGGAATTTTTTTTTTTTACTGATTATATAAATGCACATTGGAATGAAACATCAAAATGAAAACAACAACAATAATATGTAGAATAAAAGTACTTGATGACAACAGTAGATATGTGAGGGAGCAACAGAGAAAAAGCATCCTGAAGTCCCTGCATCTAGTCATATCTGTCACATCTTAGTGAACCGACAACAAACCAAAAAGAAAACCCTTAAAGAAGCTTTTTAGTTGATGAGGGAAAGTTCTTTATTGAAGAAACCCAGCTAATTGGTACAGAAGGAAGGGTAGAATTAGAAAATCACCATTTTGCAAATCTTTAATGAAATAGTGGATGTAGTCAGCAATCATCAGTGACTGCAAAAAAATCATTAGGTGAAAAATGGATGAGTAGTATTATAATGCATCAATAAGGCTAAAACACCTGAACCCATAGATCAACCTCAACATTACTCAAAATTGGATAATCAGGACGAGAAGCGGGGAAGATGGTGGATAGGAGAGAGGGTTAATGTGCAGCTCCCACATGGATGGACAGAATAGTGTGTGCAGACTCACACCAGATCTATTGCTCCAGGAACCACCACAGGAACATACCAGGAAAACCAAAAGAATTCACAGATTTTTTGAAGGAAGTGGCACACTGCTGCAAATTCCAGGAAAGAGGCAAAAAAACTGTGAGGTCCCAAAGTGTGAGAGGAGGAAAACCTGCGTCTGAACACATATCCCCACTGGAGAATCTGAAAATCCAGATCACAGGAGAAGGATTTAACTTTACCTAGAGATGAAACGGATTTAGGTGGTTGCATAAAATATAAAAGTGGAAGTAGCAGCAGGAAGTGCTTTGCACGTATTCCTAGTCTCCAACTTGAGCCTAAGGAAGCCATCCCTGACTATATCTCACTGGGACCCTTGGGGAAGGCAGTCAGTGGAATTGGGAAAGTGTCATGGAATAAAGAAAGGTCCCAGCTGAAATTGGTAGTGGTTTCGACTGGGCACACATTTTCTTGAGTGGAGTCTGCGGGATGATCAGGAGCTGCTGTGGATGTGAGTAAGCACAGGAGCTGCCACCAATAGAGTGGGTAGATGGGGAAGAGTGTGGTCTGGAAGCTGTGCTTATTCTCAGCTGGGTAGCTCAAGGCCTGGAGCAAGGTCTGAGCAGGGCACTGTAGTCGAACACCAACCTCTCCAACTGTGTGGAAGCTGGATGAAGGATCTCGCTACCAGCTAGCCATCACTTCCCTGGACACAGCAGAGGCAGCCATAATCCCCTCTGGAACATAGTTCCATTGGCCTAAGAACCACCACCCACCCACCACAGTGGCCATGGCAATCCCCACCCAAGGAGAATCTGAGCACAGTCTTGCCTAATCCTGCCTCCACCTGATGGTATTTCTCTACTCACCTTGGTAGCCAAATACAAAACACAGAAACCCTTGGGAGCTTTATAGCCCCACCCATTACCTGAGAAACCAAAATACTTACCCTGTGTTGTCTCAGGGCAAGTTTAGAGTTCCCTAGCACTACCACAGCTGGTGTCCTCTTGGAAGTGCTATCTCTTGGATGGAGGCCACCCAACTCAGGCCATGACAGCAACTCTTGACAGAATAACCCTGATCCCAGGAAGGAGAAAACAACACCTAATTCCACTGCCTGCAACATCCTGACTAACCAGAGGTTTTGAGTGTGTCCATGTGACTTCACTGCTAATAGAACCAGCATTCAAGAAAGCAATGATACAGGAGTTAAGAAGGAATTATTTAGGCAGATAATGAGGGTAAGGAAGTCCTTGGTAAGGTTTTCCTTTTAATGAAAAGCAGACTCGAAATCATTTTCTTTCCTAACAAAGTGCAGCCTGTAAAACTGAGCTGCAGACATACACAAGCAAGCTGGAAGCTTGCACGGGTGAATACTGGCAGCTGTGCCATTACGAAAAGGCTATCTGAGGGCTAGACATGTTCCAACATGGCGGCTACATCTTCCCCTTTGCTTGTTAGCCATGTCCACAGTAAGGAACAGACAACATGCTGCCAGCCAAGTAAAGACCCCATTTGCTTAAGATTAGGGTGGGGCAGCCAGCTTCCCCATGCACTATGTGAATGACCCCACATAGCCTAAGCAAGACTGAGCAAAAATAACAAATCTGGAGGCATCACATTACTGGACTTCAAACTATACTACAAGGCTGTAGTTACCAAAACAGTATGGTACTCGTATAAAAATATGTACATAGACCATTGGAACAGAATAGAGAATACAGAAATAAAGCCAGATACTTACAGCCAACTGATCTTTGACAAAGCAAACAAAAACATAAAGTGGGGAAAGGACACCTTTTCAACAAATGGGGCTGGGATAATTGGCTAGCCGCATGCAGAAGAATGAAACTGGATCTTCATATCTCACCTTATACAAAAATCAACTCAAGATGGATTGAAGAAAATCTAAGACCTGAAACCACAAAAATTATAGAAGATAGCATTGGTAAAACTCTTCTAGATGTTTGCTTGGCAAAGAGTTCATGGCCAAGATTGCAAAAGCAAATGAAACAACAACAAAAGTAAATAGATAGGATTTAATTCAACTAAAAAGCTTCTGCACAGCAACATAAATAATCAGCAGAGTAAACACACAACTCACTGAATGAGGGAAAATATTTGCAAACTATGCAACCATCAAAGGGCTAATATCCAGAATCTACAGGGAACTCAAATCAGCAAGAAAAAAACAAATGACCCCATCAAAAAGTGGGCAGGTGACGTGAATAGACAATTCTCAAAAGAAAATATACAAAGGGCCAACAAATGTGAAAAAATGTTCAACATCCTTAAATTATCAGGGAAATGAAAATTAAAACCACAATGAGATACCACCTTACTCCTGCAAGAATGGCCAAAATTAAAAAATCAAAACAATAATAGATGTTGGGCATGGATGTGGTGAAAAGCGAACGCTTTTACACTGCTAGTGGTAACATAAACTAGAATAACCACTGTGGAAAACAGTGTGGAGATTTCTTAAAGAACTAAAAGCAGAACTACCATTTGATCCAGTAATCCCACTACTGATTATCTACTCAGAGGAAAAGAAGTCATTATATGAAAAAGACACTTGCACACATGTTTGTAGCAGCACAGTTTGCAATTGCAAGAATGTGGAACCAGCCTAAATGCCCATTGACCAAAATGAGTGGATAAAGAAAATGTGGTATATATACACTGTGGAATATTAAGCAGTCATAAAAAGGAACAAAATAATGGCATTTGCAGCAACCTGGATGAAGTTGGAGATTATTATTCTAAGTGAAGTAAAATAGAAATGGAAAGCCAAATATATATTCTCACTTATAAATGGGAACTAAGCTATGAGGACACAGAGCCATAAGAATGATGCAATGGACTTTGGGGATTTGGGAGGAAGTGCATGAGGGATAAAAGACTACACGTTGGGCACAGTTTGCACTGCTTGGGTGATAGGTGTACCAAAATCTCAGAAATTACCACTAAATAACTTATTCATGTAACAGAAAAACACCTGTTCCCCAAAAACTATTGAAATAAAAAATAAAATTAAAATAGGTGACAACAAGCTTTCTGCCAGAAAAACAACAACAACAACAAAAATGGGCAATCAGATTTTATGTGGGTTCTAATGACATGCTGTAGAAGTATAAAGAAGCCGCTTATGAAATATTGTTGTTCCCACACCACCTGCCAAAAAACACCTTGAATCAAATCTTATCAAGTCCTCTAGGTCTAACTACCAGTTGACAGGAAATCTAGAGGATAAAGAAATGTGTTACATGATATGACAAAGAGACAATTAACCAAACCCAAAATGTAGGAAAATTCTACATGACAAATGACTCAGTGTATCCATCAAGGTCCCAGCAGGAAACAGATGGCACATTCAAACTAGGTAATTTGAGAAGAGCTTAGTAAAAGGACTACTTACAAAGATTTGGGTGAGATATAGGGAAACCACAAGGTAAAAAAAGATAGCACAGGATCCCAGAGCTAATTACAACTTTAGACATTACCAGAACACAAGGAAGCCATGGAGAGGGCCTCCTTACAGTGGCTGTGACCTTGGGTTGAAAGACCCAACAACGTTGCCAAGAAATATTGCGCACTGATGGTTAAGATGGTGGTCATGCTCTGCTGGGCACTGTGGCCCATGCCTGCAATCCCAGCACTTCGGGAGGCCAAGGCAGGTGGATCACCTGAGGAATTCAAGACTAGCCTGGCCAACATGGCGAAACCTTGTCTCTACTAAAAATACAAAAAAAAAATTAGCTAGGTGTGGTGGTGGCCACCTGTAATCCCAGCTACTCGGGAGGCTGAGGCGGGAGAATCACTCGAACCCAGTAGGTGGAGGTTGCAGTGAGCTGAGATCACACCATTGCACTCCAGCCTGGGTGACAGGAGCAAAACTCCATCTTCAAAAAAAAAAAAAAAAAGAAAAAGAAAACAAGGAACGAATGGTGGTCACAATCTATTTGGAATAAGAGAGAAGAGGAAGTAATAAAGATTTAATGTTTACACAAATAAAAAACTTAATAATCTCTTAATTTTAACTACCTATATTTCAACATGGAATTGAGTATGGATGTATGAGGCACATTCTGAATCCAGACCTAACACAGTAGATTCCAACTGGTGTTCTTGTGTTCACTCCTGGCCTTCCATCTCTTTTCCATTTAGTGGGCAGTGTGTTTGAAAAGTACAATTCTGGTTCTGTGATCAAACTTCTTGAAAACAGTCAGTTGCCTTTTCAGTTGAGATTTTCAGCCTGCTTCATAAGACACTCCATGATTTAGCACTTTCTTGCCCCTCCAGTCCTTCCTTCCCTTAAATGGCTCTACCCCAGACACATGGGGCATCCTTGGAATGCTACCAGCTTTATTCCTAGTGGACATTCATGTATGTGGTTCCTATGGTCTGTAAGTTGTTTAGGGATCAGTTATAGGAATGAGAAGCCATTCTTAGTTAGATTAAGTAGAAAAGGATTTATTTATTGCAGGATACTATACGGTTCCAGAAGCAATGGCAAGCAGGGAAAATGAGACTCTAAAACAACCCTAAGAATTGCAGATGCTCTGGCCACCTCGGGGGCTTTTGTCACTTCTACCATCCAGGAGCTGGCAGCCAAATTGGGAAGCTGCCTCTGTAGCAGCTCTCTGCCAGGATCAAAAGCCCACCAAAATCAGCAAACAGCCACAGGCTAGAAACTGAAGTGACCAGGAAGCCACCAAAATCAAGAGGTGCCTTGTGACGGCCAGACCTCCATCCACAAAGACTTACCAACCAGCAGAAGCCACAGAAGCAGGGAGGCGAGGCCACTGCAGCACTCCCATCTTTCAAATCCTATAGGAATGCACTGACTGATGGAAAAAATTCACATTCAGAATGCATACTACAAAGAAACCTGGAAAACATGGCTTTTAGCTTTCCAGACTAACACACCAGATGGAGGTTGGAGTAGATATTGAATGCCAGGGGACCGTATCTGCATAGCCTGAATGCTCTGCCTTACCTCTTCCCCTGACCCAGTACTTCTCATCCTTAGGTCTTGCGTTACACTCCACCTGCTGAAGAAGATGTTCCCTGCCCCACAGTCTGTCTAGATGTCCCACCTCATCTCCAGCCCCTGCTGAGAATATCCACCATACTGCCCTGTGATTTTCCACTGCAAATTATACTCCCCACCCTCTAAGAACTGGTTAGCCCTCCCTGCTAAGCTCCATGATGGCAAGAAGTATATCTGTCTTGCACACCCTGGTATTCTCAATAGCTTGCCCAGTGCCTGGAATGTGATCGTTTTTTTCATGTGAAATAAATGCCCGTGTTGAATGTATAAATAAACAAAGGCACAAAGAAGAATATCAGGGCGAGTTTTGTGGGAACAGCTTAAAATAAGGTGATAATGACATCGGTTGGAGAAAAGTTATTTCGACATGGGGAGGGTTGCAATCTCTATGATTTGTTGTTTGCAAGGAGTGGATACACTAAGTACAAAATGTAGCAGGTCTCTTAAGTTGCTGCGAAACCTGGATATCATCTGGGAAAATCCATCATGTTTTAAAAAGCAAAGTTTCTTCAGTAGCCTTGAATGAAATCAAACTCTCAGAAGAGAACAGTGGCGTTTCCCACTCACAGGCATCTGTTGTCAATAAGGAATGTTGTCCCCTGGAGTATTTGTCTCTGAGGAGGCTGGCGCATGCCAGGCTACTCCCTAAGATCAACGAGATGCTCAAGAGCCTCAAAGATGCAGGAATTGTCTTTGTTCAGAGCTTGCCCACTGTCCAGTCCTTAGAACAGACTGAATCCCAGAGAGGGAACGTTTCCCATGCAACCCTTGGAGGGCTCTGATTGGAATACAGACTCACTTCTCCAAGGATTTGACCTGACAGCTTGTTTGTTTGTTAAGATTGGTCTGTACGGAAGCCTAGCCATGATACTGAAGAGTTTTACTTTTCAGAAGAAAGAGCCTGAAGAGCAGATACACGTGTGTCTCAGCAATGCTTAGGCTCTGGCAAAATTGGTGGTAAAATCAGCCTGTCAGGAGCTCCTTTCCTTTAAGTAGACATCCAGTGACACCGGAAGAACCAAGGTCTTGTCTCAAACAGATGCAGAACTCATTTTGGGATATCCAGCCCCTCTGCATTTTGACCCGGTGACCTGACTACAGTTGAAAGTGTTAGCATGGTGAGTTCAGAGGCAGCCAGAGCAACTGGGGCTGATCAAGGGAAAACCACTGCTATGGGGCTTGGTTTTGACACCTGTTGTGTAGGGTCACAGCTTTCTTCCAAAATATGTTACCATGATCAACAAAACTAAAGTTTGAAAGGTCACATAGAAAAGAAGCACTAGCAGTAAATTGGCTGAGCACAGTGGCTCATGCCTGTAATCCCAGCACTTTGGGAGGCCGAGGTAGGTGGATCACTTGAGGTCCGGAGTACGAGGCCAGCCTGGCCAACATGGTGAAACCCATCTCTACTACAAATTAGTGGGGTATGGTGCCATGTATCTGTAATCCCAGCTACTCCAGAGGCTACGGCATGAGAATCACTTGAACCTGGGAGGTGGAGGTTGCAGTGAGCTGAGATTGCACCACTACACTCACTCCAGCCTGGGTGACAGAGTGAGACTCTGTCAAATAAATTAATTAATGAATGAATAAATCCATTGTATGTATATATATGTGAATATGTAATTATGTAGCTATTTATAAAACATCAATAAATACTGTTCATGGGCATGTGTAAAACATTGAGGGTCCACTTGTACCTCATAATAGATTCATTCACTCCCAAATCCACATCCCCCATGCATCGTCCTTTCTTACTAAACAAATCTATAAAACTTTTTATTTATTTTATTGGTGCTACTACTTTCCTTGTTACTACGTCCTTGGTTTAGATAGTTAGGAGACAGAGCTCGGGAGTCCGACTTTCTCAGTTCAAATTCCAATTCCACCTCTTGCTGCTGTGTGGCCTAGAAAAAAATTAACTTTTCCCTGTCTCAGTTTCTACTCTGTAAAATGGAGATGAAAATATCTCTAACCACATGGAAGTGTTGTGGGAATTAAATGAGGTAATCCATATGGTATTTAAAATAATGTTTGGCATATTGCAACTCTTCCATGATATTTGTTATCCTTCTTATAATTATTGCTATTAATATTCATTGGTAGCATTCTGTTTAGAGGCACTGCTTTCATGGATTTTGTATAGTAAGTCAAATTTATAGTTTAAATCATAGCTGGCTCAAAAATATTTCTCTCATTCTCCATTCTAGGGCTTTAACTATAGCAAGTGAGCATAGGTTGAGCTCAGGATCAGCTGGAAATTAAGAAATTGAATTTACCAATCAAACATCCATATTTCAGAGAAAGAAACCATACCATTAAATTAAGTAGGTTGCCTTGAGTAGCAAGCAAAAAAATCCTGCACAAATTAGCTTAAGTTGGAAACTTAAGAATTAGTTCACCTAGCACCTGTACAACTGTAGGGTGGGCTTCAGGGTTGATTGATTCAGTGAGTCAATGATGTTATTGTGGTCTTAGGTTCTTTCCATCTCTTCCCTTTACCCTCAATAGCATTGACTTCTTCCCAAATCTAGCTCCCCTTGTGATCAGATGGTGGCTGCTAATGGCAGTTGGGATGTGTGTCTTTCACATCCAGTGAAGGAGAGAAAGAGACCCGATACGCATGAAAAATCTTTTCCTAGGTCTTTAGGAGCCTCCCCTCAAGACACAGGGGCTCACACTGTCTCAAGCCTCCTCATATCCACCTGGCAAGGAGAATGGTATTAGCAAGGTTTGCTTAGAACAGTCGGCTGGGATGTAATGGACACTGGAGACTCAGCCACAGTGGCCTCTGTGGGGATCACATGACAAGGCTTCCAGATGGTGCAGGGGCTTATCAACTTTGATGTTGCTCAACTCTCAACAAATGGGGCTGTTATGTTTACGAAGTGCTGAACAGCAAACAACAAAACTGGCTTGAACATACAAACATCTTACTATATCTCACCACCTATGGGTCATAAATTCAGGCAGGGCTTAGCCTGGAGATACTTAGGCTTCATAGGGCTTTGATTGGGGTTACTCAGTGGTATTTAGATGGCAGTTGGTCTGGTCTGAGGATCCTGGGATGTCATCACTCACATGCCTGGTGCCCTGGTGGGGACAGCTGGAGACTGGGCTGGGCTCGGCTGAACCCCTCCCCCTCTCCATGTGGTGTCTCCAGCAGGGTGGATGGACTCATCCCATGGTATCTCAGTTTGCTACCCTCCTATGAGTGATAGAGAAATTGTGAAATGAAAGACAATTCAAATGATTTGAAATATCATCTTCAGTATGCATAATTAACATAAAGCAACATACATGCAATTTTTAATAACAGGTCATTTGTTTCTATGCCCACCAAATAGATGTGTACATGTTTGTTTTAAATATCAGTTTGAAGAGGTGCTGCTTTGCCATCCTGTCCAAGGTGCCACCATCACTACTGGCCCTGTGGGAGTGACTTGTGGGACTCTCTTCCTTTCTCAACAGCCCACTTGGTCTCGGGCACCAACTCATCTCTCTCATGGTCTCCCAGCAACTTCCAATCTGATCTTACTGCTTCCAGTCTCAGCTCCTGCCATTCAACCTCCATGTAGTTTCCTGTGATTTTTCTGAAACACAAATCTGCTTAGACTATTTCCCTTGCCTAAATTCAATATTAGGTTCTCTTTCACCGACCAGATAAAGTTCAGACTCTGGCATGGTTCACAAGTTGAAGTTCCTTCACAAGTTGTTCCTACCCCAGGTCAAATTCCCCAGTCATCACCAGGATGTAAGCTCCAAGGTGGCAGACATCTCTGTTGTTCACTACTTTCCCCTCTAGCACCCTGACTGATACCAGCACATAGTAAGTTCTTAATAAGTATTTATGGAAGGAAGGAAAGAATAGAAGAAGGAAGGAAAGAATAGAAAAAGGAAGGAATGAGGGGAGGGAAAGAAGAAAGGAATAATGTTAGTTCCTATAGAACCCTATACTTACCTATCAAAATGTTCATCTCCAGTTTAATACCTAGATTGTAGGGGCAAGGGGGTAACTAATGTGTCATATTCACTACTCCTAGCCCAGTGCCTGACATGAAGTAGGTGCCCCAAAAATATCTTGAAAGTCAATGAATTCATTCATAACAATGTATTATGTGTTTCAGTCACATGCAAAGAGGGGTGGAAGCCAGAAGGGAAGGGTTGGCATATTGCAACTCCTCCTACCTCCCAGCTAATCTTCTGGAGACTGGAGATAAGTATGGGAAGGGGGCAGGACATGAATGAGTCCTAGGAGGGCTATGACCCATGGCTGAGCCACTGGTCCCCTTTAGGCCTATGGCCCTGGAAGGCTGAATATTGTGCTCAGCCCTAATATCCATTTTGTATATCCAGTTTTCTTATTTGGTATGAGTATCCAACCCTGCCAGTATTTTTCCAAGAGAGTGAGTATTTGAAGTGATGCATGAACTGCCTTGCCTCAGTCTCATGGAATGTGACCTCATTCCTTCCCCAGGTCGGTCCCCTCGTTAATCAGCCTGCCCAGTCCTGCTCCATCAGGCAGGCTGCCAGGCATGCAGCTGGCATGGGAGCTCCCGGTTCAGGGGCTGAGGCAGGCTTTGCTGTTTAAGAGCATGAACTCCAGCGACAACAACACCAGGGCTTCAATCTTGAGTCCATCTCCTACTTGCTGTATGACCTTGGGCGAGTTTCTTATCTGTCTAAGCCTTGACTTCATCCGATGTAAAGTGGAGCTAATAACAGCACCCACATTCATAGTGTATTTGTGAAAATATGATAATTCATGAGCTTACCTCACAGAGAGTTCAATACCTGTTGAGTCTTATTTTTCTACTCAAGGAATTCTCTTGCCATTTGGCAGGTTGTGAATTTCTTCTGGATGGAGCAGAAATAGAGGGAGGGAAGGGAAAGGGAATGTGGCATGCACTGAGAACCTGTGTCATATCAGATGCTGTGCTGGTATGTCTTTGGGAGTTACTTTCCCCAAACCCCAGGACAAGCTTGTGTAACATTAGCCCCATCTTCCATTGGAAGGAATGCAGATGGTAGAACAGACAAATCGGGCTTGGAATCCAGGCTCTGAAACTCATTTGCTGTGTGAGTCTGGGAAAAGCTCTTCCCCTCTGAGCCTCAGTTTCCCACCAATTGTGGAATACCTACTTGGTATTCCTGATGTATGGATTATATGAGCTAACATCACATAAAAATGTTTAGCCAGATGATGCTCAGTAAATGTGAGTTTTTTCATTCCCAAGGGGACAGCTGGTTGACAGAGGGCTTGAATAGAGAGAGGAACCTGGGGATATGCCAGAAGAGAGTACCCCTTGGGCATTAGGATGCTGGAGGGGACACACTTCTCTTACCCTCACTGAGAACGGGCTACTATACATGGCATGAGTGAACCGTTCCTTTGGGCTGGCAAAAAGACTCAGATGGCTGGCTCCCTCCCTCCCCAACCTTTCTGGGCCCAGGGCTTGGGAGAGGATGGTAATGATAGATCAGGAAAGAGTTCAAACACCAATTCTAAAGGTCGGCACACCTGGATTTTAGCTCTGGCTCTACCATTCATTAGCCATGTGACTTTTGACAAGCCCTCGTGATCTCCCTGAGCCTCAGTTCCCCATCTAAAATGGGGATAATATCAGGTGTCTTCTGATTATCTATTGTGGAATCACAAACCACCCTAAATCTTAATGGCTTACAACAATTATTACCTCTCAGGGTTAGTGTTGACTGGGCTTACCTGGGTGGTTCTTGCTTGGGGTCTAGTGTAGCTGCAGTCAGATGGCCCTGGGGCTGGACTTATCCAAAGGCTAGATTGGGCTTGACGTCCTGGGTGGCTTTTTTAATCACTGGGGCTGGGAAGGCTTAAAGTCTGGAGGCTGGTTGGACACCTCTCTTGCCATGTGTCCTCTCTAGCTGGGACTTCTTAGAGTAGTCAAACGTCTCACAAGACAGCTGGCTTCCCACGGAGCAGGCATGCCAAGATACCAAGGCAGAAACAAACCTAGCCTTGGAAGTCCTTCTATGTCACTTCTGCTACATTCTGTTGGCTATATATGAAACATGGGGCTCGTCCAGATTCAACAGGAAGTGAGGGGAGGAGTCAAAGACTTGCCACCACCTTGGACCCATCACAGCGCATATCCCATGTACCTCGCAGGGCTGTTGTGAAGATGAGGAGCAAAGGCATGCATGAAAACCCTTAGTGGATATCATGACAGAGACACGGGGTTATTGTTCCACGTCCATCCCTTTCTCTCTTCCCTAAATCAGGCACTCATCCATCCTTTCCACCCTGTACCAGTAGCCTCTAGAGTAGTCTCTTTGCCTTTTGTGTCTCCCTGTCAAGTTTATCCTCCACAAATGCCTGCTTATATTATATGTCTGTCCCAGGTGAAAAGCTGTTACTAGCTTCACGATGTGGCTCTCACTTCCCTGTGCAGGCTTGACTGGCCATATGCTCCCAACCCCCAGCCATATGACTCTATTCCACCCTTTGGTGCCTTTGCTCACACTATTCTTTCTTTTCAGAGCTCTCTTGTCTTTCCACTTCTGCCCAAACTCCAACCCTTCTGGTTAAACCTGTCCTCACGTTTTAAGATGCCCTGCGAATATCATCCTATCATCCCCTTGTCCGGGTAGCAGCTCTTGACCTCACTGCTGCTGCACATACTGATTGAATTCAAGCTCCCCCTCTGTGTGCTCCCCTAAATCCCGTGCTCACTGCACACTGGTCTTCTCGCCATTCTTCAAAGGGCTAAGCACAGTTGTGACTCAGGGCATGTGTTTTTCCCTCTGCCTGGGATGCTCATTTCCTAAAATTCATTGAATAGCTGGCTTCCTTACTTTATTTAGGTCTCTGTTCAAATCTTGCCTCTCAGAAAGTCCTGCCTGACCAGCCAATCTAAAATAGCACAGCCTCCCTCACTCTCCTGCCCTGTAACCTGCTTCTTTTCCTTCAGAGCCCTTGTCATCTGTCTACAGTCCATGCAATACTGGGCTGCAAGGGCCAACTGTGTGAATCACTTCCAAACTGGCACTCGGTGACACCATGTTGGTAGCTTGAAATTGGCCACAAGGAGAGTACACTAAAGGCCCTCCTGCCCTCAATTTAGAATCTCTGATGGAACTCTTCACCTACATCTCACTTAACAGGGACAGTGAAATGACTTGTTCAAGGTCACACAGCCAGTTAATGAAAATATGAGGCCATTTGATCTTAAGAAGGAACTCAGAAACCAGTTGCCTGAGTTCAAATCCTGACTTCACCATTTATTAGCTACTTGAAAATCATCAAAGGCTACAAATTAGCATACTTTCTTTTTTTCTTGGAGTACTTGTTTTCAAACACCTACCTGCACACTATTCTGTTTTTATTTCATTTATTGTAGATCTCTCTCACTGGATCATAATTTTCACAAAGGCAGAGATTTTACTAATGCTTATTCCCAGCATCTAGTGCCATGCCTGACACAAAGTATGTGCTCAATAATGTTTGTTGAATGAACAAACAAATACGCAAACCAACCAATGAGAAACAATAAACACACCCGGTTGTAAACTGAACCCTTGAAAGAAGACATTGGCTCTCTTTTCATCTTTTGTGCTCAGCACACAGCCTGGCATGTAGAAGGAGCTCAAGAAATGTTGATAAACAAGTGAATACACTGTGAAAGGGGCTAGATCTAGGTCAAATCCAGCAGCACTCTGATAAGCATAAAAAATTGCACCAGACAACTCTTCAGCTATTTCCATTATGTGCCAAAGAGAAACCTGCAGGATCTCAGGCAGGAAAAAAGTACTGGTTTGGGAGGCAGGAACCTGGATTTTTAATCCCAGCATAACTATAACTGCTGTGTGACTTTAGGCAAATCACTTCTCTAACCTAGACCTTAATTTTCCTATTGGTAAAATGGGGTGATTGGGAGTAGATGATGGGGCCCCTTCCAACTAAGAACTATGGTTGAATTTATGTCTGGAGCTGCCCTGGGCAGGGCTTCTCTAATGTAGGGCAGGTGTGGGAAGGAGGTGGTTGATGGACAGAACTGGCCTTCTGCAGGTACAAGAGGCAAGACGTGTCCAGGACGCCACAGTTGGAGGATAGAGTGCTCCAGAATCTGGGACACATCAGAGCTGTGGGATGTGCCCCTCTCTCCTCCAGTCTCTACCTCTGCCCAGAAACCATTCCAGCTACTCCCACCTGCCTTCATGGGGCACCTGACTTGAGGGTTCCTTGAGAATAATTAGAGCACTGGCTGCTTTACCTACTGGAGCAGGACACGAAAAGGAAGGCTCTGACACAGGGAGGTGCAGGGAGATGCTATACATCCTGGTAACTTGGTTTATTTTTAGACAAACAGGTTGGCCAAGTTGGTCAGCTAGCACCTTGTTTCCTGTTATTTATGCTGCTTGGAGCATAAGTAGTTCACAGCAATCAAAAGAGCCCTGATTTGGATAATAGAAACTACCATTTATCGAGCACTTCTTGAGTGCCAGGTTGCTGCTCTCAGCTAAGGGTCGGCAAACTACACTGGCCAAATTCTGTTTTTGTGTGGTCCACGGGCTGAAAAATTTTTTAAATTTTGAGACAGGGTCTGGCTGTCACCTGGGCTGGACTGTAGTGACACAATCACAATCTCAGCTCACTACAACCTCTGCCTTCTGGGCTCAAGCCAACCTCCCATCTCACCCTCCCAAGTAGCTGAGACTACAGGCACATGCCACCTTGCTGGGCTAATGTTTGGATTTTTCATAAAGATGGGATTTTGTCATGTTGTCCATGCTGGTTTCAAACTCCTGAGCTCAGGTGATCCACCCTCCTTGGCCTCCCAAAGTGTTAGGATTACAGGGGTGAGCCATCCAGCCCGGCTGAGATGTTGTTTGCATTGTTAAATACTTATATAAGTATTTCATAATATCTTTTTTAAATTTTTATTTTTTGTATTTTTTATTTATTATTTTTAGATAGGGTCTTGTCACCCAGGCTGGAGTACAGTGGTGCCAACGTGGCTCACTACAGCCTTGACCTGTTGGGGTTAAGTGATCCTCCCACTTCAGCTTCCCAAGTAGCTGGGACTGCAGGCACGTACAACAACCACACCTGACAATTTTAAAGTTTTTGTTGAATTGGGGTTTTGTCATGTTGCCCTGGCTGGTCTCAAACTCCTGGGCTCAAGCTACTGCCCGTCTCAGCCTCCCAAACTGCTGGGATTACAGATATGAGTCACTGCACCCAGTAGCGTCTTGAATTTTGATCCTTAGCACACAAAGGCTAAATTGTTTATCTAGCCTTTAACTAAATAGTTTACTAACCAACCCCCGCTCCAACTTTTTTTTAAAACATAGGTTAACTCCTAATCCTCACAATAACCCTGTGAAGTAGTTTTAACTATTATTATCCCCATTTTACAGATGAGCAAATAGAGGCAAGGGGATGTTACATGATTTATTGAGGTCAAATCGCTAGTAAATGGCAAAGGTGGAATTTGAACTCAGGCAACTGGTTTCTGAGTTCTTTCGTGAGACCAAACTGCCTAATATTTTCACTAACTGGCTGAATGATCTTGAACAAGTCATGTCACTGTGCCTGTTAAGTGAGATGAAGGTGATGAGTTCCATTAGAGATTTTAAACTGAGGTCAGGAAGGTCCTTGATGTGAATTTCGGGGAATCTGTGACACTGGAATCTGTACAAAATATAGTGTCTTTGTGCACAGTTGCATTTATTTGAAGAGAGGATCTATCACTGTCTTTAGACATGGATTCTGTGACTCAAAACAGATTAGAACTACTGGACTAGCTTTCTTGGAAGGCTGTCTTCCTCCTTAACATTCTTCGATGTTGTTTATTTGGATTTTTTTCCTCATGTGCTATCTCTTTTCTGCCCAAATGTTATTTATTTCCGATGCCTTTTAAAATGCAAATGGCATCTATTGGATTGTATTTTCTTCCACCTCCAAATTGGTACCTACTCATTGCTTTTAAAAAATGAGAAAAACAGACAAGCTTAAGAGCCAGTGAGGTTTTTCTACTGATGTATCCTGCAGCTCTAGATAAATCATCTGTATTAGCGGGAAGGAAAAGGAGCTGTGGTTTATAAATCTTTATTGTAGTAATTCATATGTTTCCATGATATTTATTCAACAAATATATACTACACCTGCACTAGGTAGTAGTTGCTGTGTGGACTATAAGCTCCTTGGAACCAGTGGTTAGATGTTATTTGCCCAGTACAGGCCTATCACCTGGGAGGCACTCAGTGAGGATGCCTGCCTGCCTGCCTGGCTGAAGAGATGGATGAATAGAAGGTTGGAAGGTATATGAAAAATCAGTAGTGTGGGTGGAGAAAGAGGATCACAGTGCTGAGCAATTTAGTTGTGTTGGTTTCTGGTACTTTCCAGTTGGCGGCCTCCCATGATCTTGGAGAAACCTTTCAGGGCAGTCCCCATTTTCCCATCAGTCATGCTTTGAAAGATGCTAGTTGAAGAACAGCTGACAGAGCCAGGACTTCTCACATGAATCTGAAGAAATAAATCCAATTTCTTACATCCCACTAAGGCCAGAGGAACAACAAGGACTTTCTTGCCCTTTATCTTGGACCCACACATACCGGAATTAGAGAACAATGAAGTCTCCTCTTTCCTGCCTGCCTCATTCTTCTAGACTTCTGAACTTTTCCTCTCTCCCACTCCTCCTTGCCTCTACTTCCATCCCGGGTGTGAGTCTTATGACTCATAACCACTGAGGAGTAGGAGTGGAGTCGAGACCCTCAGCACACTCAGCCCTGGACTGATGTGACTGGAGATGTCTCGAGATGGACAGAAACAGGGCCAGGGAGGAGCAGAAGGGCAAGGCATGCCAGGGAGGGAGCTCAAGTACTGCTGCCTGTGAGAGGGGCAACACAAGAGCTAAGGAGAGCGTATTCTACCAGGGACACTAGAAGTTTCTTTCCTGCTTTCTTGCTTTGGACAAACAAAACAAAACAAAACAAAATTCACCTGCACTAGGCTGTACTGTGTTCATCTGCACAGTGTCCATAATACTTGTCTGTCTTCCCAAAAAGGGAAGATAGCAAAACTTACTATCCTTACAATCTAAAGATAGTAAGTCGTTGGATAAAATCAGAGAGTTATCCTTTCTTGGATTCCCTTGAGAGGCTATTTTTGAGGTTCTGCTTCAGCAGGAGTAAGAGAGATTAGGGTATAATTTGATCTTGTACACCAGTGAACTCCTACACTATGGTGCTGGAGTTTTAAACATTTGCGTTCAGGAAATTTAGACGGTCTATACAGCATGATGGCACAGAAAAAGTGTCATCTCAGAACCAGACAAAAAAGACTGTGAGCTGGGTACAGTGGCACATACCTGTAACCCCAGCTACTTGAGGCTGAGGTGGGAGGATCACTTGAGCTCAGGAGTTTGGGGCTGCAGTGAGCTATGATTGCATCACCTCACCCTAGCCCGGGCAACAGAGAGAGATCCTGTCTCTAAAACATATTTAGGAGAGAATCTAAATTCCAGCTCTGTCATTTATTATTTGTATATTCTTAAACAAGTGCCCTTCTGCCTGTTTCCTATAAAGTGAGAATAACAAAACCCACCCCCATTAGATGCTATAAAGATAGAGGTAACACAAGTTGAATTGCTGGCTGGTAATAAGCCCTCTAATACATTGTATATATTTATTGTAAGTATTGCCCAGAAACCATCTGTTCCTAGAAAGAGGAAATTGGTAGATAGGTAAGGGACTGTTGGGGTTACTCCTGCCTTCCTAGACAAGGGAGCAGAGAGGCAAGACAGCAGGAGTAAAACCTCCTCAAAGCTTTCCTAGAATCCTCTGCTGATATCTCTTGTAACACCATTTGCTGGGCTGGGCCACTGGCAGAGATGGTGCCTGCCACCACCCAGGGTGTGAGGCCGGCCAGGAGGAAGGATAATGGGATAGGGACATTCCACTAGAGAAAGGCAATGGAAGAGGCAGTGAGAGAGCAGGAAAGGAGAAAGACTGGGACCAGGAGAACTGCTTTCAAATTACTGAGGAACCAGGGAGTGAAAGGGGAAAATTACTTACTCTTTCTTGCTCCAGGAGTAGAAATGTAGATCAGCTTGTGAAAATTACAGAGGCACTGAATTTCCATAATTATTATGATGAACTTCTTAGTAGAGCTGCTTGGGACTGGAATGGGTTGTCTTGTGGGGAGGGAAGGATGTTTCATCATCACAGGTAGCCTATAAGCAGCTGTTTAACATTCTGAGATACCTCTCTTTGGGTGGGAGACTGGAATACATGTCCTCTAAGACCCCTTTTGATAATTCTAAGGAGCATCACTTGGATCAGGACTGTCCAGAAAGGCAGACAAATTTGTCAGTGGCAGTAGCCCACTTAAGACCTCTCATCACTTGCCCTTCCCCAGAGGACAGCTGGAAGTGGGTAAAAACAGCAAACACCTCCACACCCCCTTAACAGGGATCACACATCACCGGGCCAGCTCTGGGAAAGGAAGCACCATGATTCATCAGTATGGGGTTCGAGCAGTGTGGCTGCCTCAGGAATGTAGGGAGATTTCCCAATCCTTCTTCATTTGTTGCCAAATCTCTCCGGAAGCTGCTGGGCCCAGTGAAATTTAAAAAGTCATTGGGTGTTTTACTGGCTTTCCCTGGAGTGTAAAGCCCTTAGAGAAGAAGCCAGCTGCCCCTAGAAAAAGAGACCAGAATGAGAAGGAGGCCATTTGTGGTTTGCAATTCAGAACAAGGACATCACAAAGAGACGATTATGGGCAGGATTCTGAAATGAAACCATGACACACACTTGTAAGGTGAAACTGCGGTCACTTTTCAAATCCAGATGAACTACAAAAACCCAGCAGAACTGTACACATCACAGCCAACCTCTCCTGAAAGAAGTTGAGAAGGCCCCACCCAAATGAGCAAGCTCAAACAGAAACGTGTTGTCTTCTCAGAAAAGTGAAAAGATCAAAATACCCCAAGTAGCCAGGGCCCAAACCATCCCCAGTTTACCAGCTGAATATCCTTGACCTCTCTCGCTTATTCAAGACCCATCAGCGAGAGACTAAACGGTGCCATGGAAAAATGTCCCAGTCACCAGCCCTGGGCTCAAATCCGTCCTGGACTCATGTCTGACTGTGTGACCTTAAGCCTCAGCTTTCTGATCAGATGAATGGGGACACGAGTAATTATTTTGTCGGGTTGCTGGAGGAACTACAGAGAATTTATAAGACAATGATCAATAAATGGCAGCTTACATTAATAAAATTAACAACAGAAATGGAGAAAAAGATAAGTGGAAGCAAAACCAGAAAATATTACCCCAAACAGTTCCTTCAAAACTTACTTTGAGGAATTGAGGTGAATTTTTAAATTATAAACATTTTAAGCAAACAAGAAAATATAGAAAGTGTACCCATTCCCTAGCTCTTGATTTCTAGTATTTTATTTAAGCCACGTTCTTAAAGAAATGAAACACTGAAGGAACAGTTGTGTACACCTTGTTTATTCTTTTCTCCACACGTCTACCTTCTGGACTCTGTTGAACTTCTTTTTCTTTCTATGTTCTGTTTCTTGGGGCTTTCTTCCTCCAGCCTGAACTAATAATCACCACAGCCAACTTCTCTCGCTACATTATCTGTATTCTGGCTGAAGAGTTACCTGCTTCTCCTAGGAATGCAAACTCCACCTGAAAAAAAAGGGAAACTCTGACTGACCATCCAGCACTGCCCACTGTCTCAAAAGGTGCTCCTTAAAAGAGGCTGACACCGATGGTGGTCGGGCCAGAAAGAAGAGTGAGGACTCCTCCCTGCATAGCGCTGGGTGTTAGGGTTTTCAGATGTGGGCTCACAGTTGTGTCCTACAAAATAAATTATTTAATCATTCTTCCTGAAACCAGAACTTCTTAAAAATATTTGTACAACTAAGGGAAAGAATGAAAAGCAAAAGAGAACCTGAGAAACATGAGATGAATCTGTAACCTCTTTCAATCCCTTGTTAATTCCATCTTTGTTAACTTCTGTATACATTTGCAGTCAGGAGACCTGGATTCTAGGCCTGGCCTCACCTTTTATAAGCATGTGACCACAGGCCAGTCCCTCCCCTCCCTTCCCAAGGCCTCTATTTCCACATCTGTAAAATAGGGATAATAATATCTTCCCTACCTAACCCCCAGAGGTGTTGTAGGGATCCCAGAAGGTAATGGGAGCAACTATACTAAAGCACTACTTGTATATACACACTCTTCATATTGCGTCCTGGAGGTCAGGAGATGATGGGGGCTTTTGGGCAGCTCTCCTGCCTAGCACCCAGTTCCCTGGACTTGATATTCAGCAATCCCCATAATCACTGGCCTTGTGAAGAACCCTTTAAAGATCTTAAAGCATCTTCACATTCCTGAGACGGCCGATAATAATAGCTAAGATTATTCTTCTTAACATATACCAAACACTAGGTTGAGTATCTTATATTGTTTATCTGGAATCATTAAAATAATTCTCGATGGTAAGTGCTGTTTATTTTTAATTACTAAAACAGTTTTATTTTTATGTTTTGTTTTTATATATCATACCCTTTAATATAAGTCACATGCTAGTATCGGTATTATACCAAGGAGAATCAGATAATCACCAAGAGTTTATCAAAGAGCACAAGAATAGCTGAAGTGTGAAGTTCAGTGGGGAAAAACATGTTCTTAATTACAAGGTGGGAAATCATCTTTTTCACAGGCATTTTTGCAATGTAGGCCCTATTACCCCCATTTTACAGTTAAGGAAACTGAAGGGCAGAGTGCTGAAATGGCTTGCTCAAAAACACATAGCAGTGAGTGGTGTAAAGCCAGAACTGGAGCCTAAGTCTCACTGGATCCAAAGTCCATTTTCTTTCAACTACATTATACACTGCTTACAGAATCTTTGAATGCTCTTGGCGTCCTCAGATCATATCCCTCATCCCTATAGGCACAAGGCTGACAAAAGTTAAGGATCATGCAAAAGTGACAGTAAGGGCATCACTACCCAGTCTTCCTTGAAATTGGGTGTTTGGAGGGTGGGTTAGGGTAGAGACAGAGATTCACGGTTGGGGCAGGTGGTGAGACTTAGACAAGGAGAGAAGTACTGAAATGGTCCACGTGACAACTCCTAGGAGAATATATTGATACTGAAACATTCTGGGCACAACTCAGTGTTAATCCAATAAACATTACTTAGTGCCTAATATATGCTGGTGCTGGGGCTGCGTACAGTGCTTAGATGTGCTTCCTATGCCTCATAAACACTCAACAAGCCTGAAATGCTTTTGTTAAATATTTTTAAATTAAAATAAAAAAAATACAGGCCAAGCATGGTGGCTCATGCCTGTGATCCCAGCACTTTGGGAGGCCAAGGCAGGCGTATCATCTGAGTTCAGGAGTTTGAGTCCAGCCTGGCCAACATGGTGAAATCCCGTCTCTACTAAAAATACAAAAATTAGCTGGGCATGCTGGTGAGCACCTGTCATCTTGGTTACTTGGGAGGTGGAGGCAGGAGAATTGTTTGAACCAAGGAGGCGGAGGTTGCAGTGAGCCGAGATCACGCCACTGCACTCCAGCCTGGGCAACAAGAGTGAAACTCTGTCTCAAAAATAAAATAAAATAAAATAAAATAAACAAATAGATAAGGCCAATACATGCTATTTTGCAGAACTTGTCAGAAAAGGACAAAAAGAAAAGGGAGAATCACAGCTGAGACTCTATTTATGTAATAAACTCATTGTGGTGTTTGTGTGCTGTTGGGGAAAGCCTGGCAGAACCACAGAATTTAAGCAAGTGGAGTAGAGGGGATTAGGAGGGCATCTTTGGCTTACTCTAACTTCCCCAGAGGATATTGAGTCTGGGCTGCTTCTGTATCTGTCCTCTCAGTAACTAATATAATTGGAAGAAACAAAGGCTTGGAGGCCTCAGAGAACTAGCCCTAGTGATGCACACCCCTTTGGGGCTGTCCTAGCTTGGTAGTCAATGACACCATCACACAAATTCCTCAGCCCTGAGAACCCTCTCTCATCAGCTTTCCTCTTGCCAGCCTGGGACCTGGTGGAATGACAAATAGAGAACTCAGCTAGTTACAGAGGATTGTGGCTACCTAGTCAATATCTTGAAAAGTGAGAAGAGGGTACATATATTTTAGAAATAAAAGTGAAATCTAACATTTTTACAGTCTTAGCATTTACAAAGCTTTGGCATCTACTATCTCACTTCTTTGTATCTGGTTCTCAGCATAATCTATGAAATAGACTCTATTTTGCCCATAGAGGACAAAAACCCAGAAAAGTTAATGTTGAGGTTTCAGTATGTCTAAGATTAAGAAAGAATAGAGGAGAGGTATATCCCTGAGTGTAACAGGGAGGACCTTATCAGGGAAGGCTTCTTGGAGGTGACTCAAGAGCTGAGTAGAAAAACACAAGTATACACTAAATAAAGAAAGGGAGACTCCAGGTAGGTGACTTTGCAAAGACTTGAAAATATATGGAGTGCTGGAGAGGCTGGCAGGAGCACGATGATAATGACGACAAATGACTACAGCTAACATCTATCCATTGCTTACTATGTGCAGATACTGTTAGAACAGATACTCTTCAAAGCTGTTTACCTACATTAATTACTATACCTACCTTTTAAGGTAGGTACTTTTATCATCCCCATTTTACAGATGCAAAACTAAGGCACAGAGATGTAGCTTGCCTATCACATCATATAGGAATGATCTTATGGGCTAATATAAGAAACATGAATTTTATTTGGAGAGCCTAGAGCACCCCCTCACTCCTAACTTAGCAGAGAGGAGGTGGGCACAGACTTGTGATTTAGAAAAGCTTCTTGGACGCAGGATGGACCGAGGTCCGAGAGGGGGAAGAAAAAACTTGAACCTGACTCAGGTATTTGTCCAAGGAAGACTTGAACAGAGACAGGGGGGATAGACAGTAGAGGACCATCCCACAATTCCTGGTGTTTGTGGATAAGAAATTGTCTCTCACACATCTCTGCTTCCTCTGTCAAGGCAGAATATTATATTTCAATCTTTCTGCCTCAGGAATTGCGTGAAAATTAATGGGACAGAGGCCCAGCTGGCTTTCATCTGCTAAACAACACCCTCACACGACTGGTGGTGCATATTAAATGCTGAACATATAAAATGTGCTTTGATGGTGGACCTGGGAATAATTATAGCTTGCTAATTATTGTTAATTTTACCACAGCTTTGAAACTCTGGACTTTCTCAATGACTCAAAAGAGATTGCAACCCCTCTGTGCCATGAAAGTAGCCACACAGTGGCAGACAAGCAATTTCTCACAGGCTCCATTCTGTCATTATTTACACGGTTCAGCTACTCACGTGGGATACAGAAAAAGAAACGCAATGATTTGCTGTGTTAGAATCAAATTGTTCAAAAAACTCCTTATAGTCTTGCCGGCTCTTTAAGAATTTGTTCCTGTTTGCCTCTTTATAGCCAGTGCACACAGATATTATGTGCGTGCATCCCTGTGTATGTGTGTGTGCGCGCGCGCCAGAAAATTAGTGCTTAACAGAACTTTTAACCCTTTGGACGCCAGGATACCTGTGTTTTACCCTTAATATGGTAACAGAATTGTCTCCTTAACTTCCCTTCAAATTCTGCGCCACTTCCGGTCCACAAAGATTTTATTTTAAGGTCTCATCACTGTCAGGCAGGGTGCCAAAGACCCCTCTCAGGAATATGAGGAAGTTGATAGCTGTGTGACTTCAGGTCTTGAAGCCTCATTAGCATCACCTATAAAATGGGTCTGATAGTCCCTACCTGTCAGGACTGGTGTGAGGATGAGATAATGCTTGTGAACTGTAAACTATATAAATGTGTGCTACTGTGAGAACGACAAGGAAGACAGGGAGTGAGAGAAGTTAAGGGAGGGCTAGGGGCTGGGAAATAATGAAATGGAAGGAGTCGGGGTAGGGGAGATCACGACAGTCGCGAGCCACACTTGGCAATGGAACTCTTTAGACTTTCTGCCGCGAGAGCGGCCCGGACGCGCCAGGTTTGGAGCAGGAGGCCGCGCCGAGGGCGGGTCCCCAGCAGCCTGCAGGTGAGTATCGGTTTTCCCCTCCCCGGCTTTCGGTTCGGAGAAGGCGGGAGCAGCTCCCTCTGCTCTGATAGTATCGCGGGAGGCGCAGGGCCGGCTGGGCCTTCCGTGGGCCGGGGAGGCGGGCGGGATGTGTCACCCAAATACCAGCGCGGACGTCGGTGGCGGAACCAGCCGGGCAGGTCGGGCAGAGTATAAGAGCCAGAAGGAGCGGCCGGGCGCCAGACGCCCGCAGACTTTCCTGGACTCCGGAGCCCGAGCCCCGCCAAGCCCTCGCGCCTCATCCGCCCGCGTCCGGTACGCGCTCCTCCGCCCCAGCATGGCTCGGGGGCCCGGGCTCGCGCCGCCACCGCTGCGGCTGCTGCCGCTGCTGCTGCTGGCGGTGGTGACCGGCCACACGACCGCGCAGGACAACTGCACGTGTCCCACCAACAAGATGACCGTGTGCAGCCCCGACGGCCCGGGCGGCCGCTGCCAGTGCCGCGCGCTGGGCTCGGGCGTGGCGGTCGACTGCTCCACGCTGACCTCCAAGTGTCTGCTGCTCAAGGCGCGCATGAGCGCCCCCAAGAGCGCGCGCACGCTGGTGCTGCCGAGCGAACACGCGCTCGTGGACAACGACGGCCTCTACGATCCCGACTGCGACCCAGAGGGCCGCTTCAAGGCGCGCCAGTGCAACCAGACGTCAGTGTGCTGGTGCGTGAACTCGGTGGGCGTGCGCCGCACCGACAAGGGCGACCTGAGCCTGCGCTGCGAGGAACTGGTGCGCACCCACCATATCCTCATCGACCTGCGCCACCGCCCCACCGCCGGCGCCTTCAACCACTCTGACCTGGACGCCGAGCTGCGGCGGCTCTTCCGCGAGCGCTATCGGCTGCACCCCAAGTTCGTGGCGGCCGTGCACTATGAGCAGCCCACCATCCAGATCGAGCTGCAGCAGAACACGTCGCAGAAAATCGCCGGCGACGTGGACATCGGCGATGCCGCCTACTACTTCGAGAGGGACATCAAGGGCGAGTCTCTGTTCCAGGGCCGCGGTGGCCTGGACTTGCGCGTGCGCGGGGAGCCCCTGCAGGTGGAGCGCACGCTCATCTACTACCTGGACGAGAAGCCCCCGAAGTTTTCCATGAAGCGCCTCACCGCCGGCCTCATCGCGGTCATCGTGGTGGTCGTGGTGGCCCTCGCCGCCGGCGTGGTCGTACTGGTGATCACCAACCGGAGAAAGTCAGGGAAGTACAAGAAGGTGGAGATCAAGGAACTGGGGGAGTTGAGAAAGGAACCGAGCTTGTAGGTACCCGGCGGGGCAGGGGATGGGGTGGGGTCCTGGATTTCTGTATCGTCCCAGACCCAAGTGAGTCACGTTTCCTGATTCTCGGTGGGTGCAAAAGAGACGTTTATCCTTTCAAAGTCTTGCCTTCCCCCTCCCCTTTGCGCACACACCAACTTTAATAGATCCTGGCCTCAGGGTCGCCTTTCTTTCTCACTTCTGTCTTGAAGGAAGCATTTCTGAAATGTCTCCCCTTTCGATCCAACAACAAGAAACCTGACTGGGACAGTGAAGGAAGGGATGGCGCAGCGTTATGTGTAAAAAGCAAGTGTCTGTGTGACCAGCCGGCATCCTTTGCAAGTGACGGAATCCATTGTGGCATGGTGAAGGCTTAAATGAGTTTAGATGGGAAACAGCGTTGTTGCCATCTTGGGTTTAAATTATTTGATGAGTTCCACTTGTGTCATGGCCTACCCGACCAGAAGAGGAGTTTGTTAATTAGGCGTGTGTAGTAGCCTCATTTACCATCTTTTTTGTATTACTGACCACATATGCCTGTCACCGGGAAAGAAGCCTGTTTCAGCTGCCTGAACGCAGTTTAGATGTCTTTAAGAACAGACACTGCGCAGGAACTCAGTCTATTTATTCTTCAGCTTGCCCTTACTACCACTGACATTGGTAATGTTCTCTTTTGTAAAATGTTTGTACATATGTTGTCTTTGATAATGTTGCTGTGATTTTTTTTAAAAAAAACATGAATTTAATAAAATATGGGAAAGGCGCAAACCAAAAGTTGGCATTTTGTGAAAAGTCCCTCCAGGTTTCTATCACTTTGGTCTCCTCTAATTTCCCAACTTGTATTTTCTTAATTTCAAATTGTAACACTTTTTTTCCCCCAAAAAATGAGGGTTTCGTGTTGCTACTCCTGTGTGTCCTGAGATATCCTAACTGGCCAGTGTAAATGCTATTCTTTCTAAATAAGATTATTTGGAAACTTCCTTCAGACTGCAGGAGGGTGAGCATGAGGGAGGAAGCTAAAACTATCTGCTTTAATGAAAAACAGTGCCAGCCTTTGGTCATCTCTAAACAAGCCTTCTCACCAGTGGAGACAGAAAACTCTAGTTTGTTTCAAGAGCTGTATCTCCTTTGAATTCCAGCCCTACTTTGAAATAGGTGGTGCTATTTCCATTTAAGCTTTGAGCAAATTACTTAATCTCAAAGCACTGTGGCTCTAGGATTAAATGACTTTCTCACATAACTAGAGCCAATCTGCAGGGGGCCCTATGCCCTTGCTGGGTGTGCATAGGTTGTTTTCCTAAGATTTTTACTTTTTTTTTTTTTTTGAGAGAGTCTTTCTCTGTCACCCTGGCTGGAGTGCAGTGGAGTGATCTTGGCTCACTGCAGCCTCTGCCTCCTGGGTTCAAGTGATTCTCCTGCCTCAGCCTCCTAAGTAGCTGGGATTATAGGTGCCCACCATCACATTCGACTAATTTTTGTATTTTTAGTAGAGACAGGGTTTCACCATGTTGGCCAGGCTGGTCTCGAACTCCTGACCTCGTGATCCACCCACCTTGGCCTCCCAAAGTGCCAGGATCACAGGTGTGAGCCACCAGGCCCGGTAATTTTTACTATTAATATACTTTAAAGACATGTTTTACCTATTAGCTATAAAAACTAGTCGCTTGTCTGTGTTACACTTACCTCTTCCTTTTTACTCATTCACATTCATTTATGTGTGTGGCTGTGGAGTACCCCCCAAGTAAACAAGTTACTGCAGTAACTGAGAAATTGATACAACACTGGGTGTGTAAAAAGTGAGAGTGGTTGGTATATCAAGTATTCAGCAATAGCTAAGCTAGATCTAGGACTTCAGTTTCTTCCCCTGGAATCCATCTGATGCCCCTCCTCCCATCCTATCTACAGTCTACTATGGCTTCTTAAGACTGAAACACCAGTAAGAATTGGGGAGAGGTAGCTCTCAGCCTCTGGCTTCTCAACTTGGGGCTGTGGCTGGTATGCGCTGGTGGAGTGGCTACTGTAGGATTGCCAGAGATCTCAGTCTGCAGCCACTCATCAAGGGAGAAACTTCCTCCGGGCTCCAAAATTCCTTTCAGGATCAAATGGGACTTACCAAGGGGAGAGGGTGGATGTGAGCAGGCTCTCCCACAGTGGGAAGGATGGCCAAAGTACCTGACTCCCTACTCTAGGTCTCTCTGGGTGCCTTTCACTTCTGAGTCACTGAAGTGCTTTGACAGAAGTGACCTTGGTGATCACCTGTGACCTAACACCTCATTTCATGCATGAAAAGAACAAGTGACTTCTCAAGAGTGATGTTTCTGTAGCACAGCTGGAACTAGAAAGCCTCATTGTTTCAAGAGTCACTTTTAAAAACACACTTGTCTGCCTGGAAAATAAATAAAGGATCCAGCAGGCAACTGAACAAAGAAGGCTCCCTGAAAAAGCCCCTTCCTCCATCAGAATGTTGCTTCTCGATGATATTTAGGTTTTTGCATTGATTCAGGACTGTAACTTCTTACACTTTATACCATTTGTAATTTGCACGGTATTTTTATACACATAATCTTTTTTGAGCCATTGACTTACTGGAAGTAACCCAAATGTTGACAAACCTGAGCTCAAATCTTACTCTTTTGGGCCAGGAAGTCACTTACCTCCCCTGTTTCTTCATTAGTTAAATGAAATTGTAAATCCCTCTCTCACTATTGTGAAGATTAAATGAGGTTATTGATACAAGCGTCTGAAACAATATGGCACTTAGTGAAAGTTTTGTGTATTTTAAATTTTCTCTTGTTTAGATTACATCTACATCACATGTCAGCAAACAGATTTGAAAGACGTTGAGTAAACTCATGAACACATACCCTGCATGTACCTATTAGCTGTAAAAACCACATTAATCCATTACGCTTATGGTTTCCTTTTCCTGCTGGGTACCCAGCAGGTTAAGATGCCTTTTTTACTCACTTCTTCCAAGGAAGAGTACCCTCATGCTTCAGTTTTGAAACTCAGCTTGCCTCTGCTGGGCTCAGGACTTCAGAACCAGCTATCTTCAGGGATTGAGCAGCTACCTCCAAGATTCCACCCACCTCCCCACCACCACAAACAAACAAATACCTTATGGTTCACTGGTTCACTGCTGTGAGCTCAGACCTGGGGCTGCCCTTGGAAGGAATGTGAGGAGCAGGTGTGGCTTGCCCAGCAAGTTGCAGCCTGCCTTCTGAGCCTCCTGAGGAGGCTCAGCTGATTTCCTTGTGTAGGTCACCAGGGCTGTATCCAGTCTTGCTCTTTCTTTCACTGATGCAATTTTTCAAAGATCACCCATTTCTCCCTCTGCTTACATATTTTTTTGCTTTATCATTTTCCAAGTGGAATCACAGAATGTAATGTCAGAGCTGGAAAAAGCTTAGAGGGTCATTTATTTCAATATTCTGATTCTGTAGATGAAGACACTGAATCTCACAGAGGAGAATGGATTTACCCAAGTCAGACAGCCAGGGGCAGAGCCACCCGAGAGCTCTAACACCCTGACTCTGTCCTAACGTTGCATGTGCCTCCTTGGTTCGTCTGCTCATGATGTATTTAGCAAGTAGTCACTCTTGTTAGAACTAGAGCAAGGTCCCCCGAGAACATGGGGGGAAAATACTAGTAATGGGTGGGTTCTTTCTAATGTAATGTGAACAGAACTTCCAATCCACTTTCTGAAGGAGACATCTCTCCACAGCCTTCTGCTGTTAGGGGGGCTAGAGCAACCTTAGAAGCCCCATGTTTATATAAAACAACCCTTTGAGAACTGAGTAGATTTCCTTTACAATTACTAGCAGGTCTTGGTGGACATCTTCCAGTTGTAATTTCCCTCCTGGAACCATTCCCTACCATTACTAAATATCATTAGAGGTTTCATTATTGCCTTTTATAGTGAGCTCAAAGAAGGAATTGTTGGGAGGGGTGGTGATAGTGGCGGGGCCCATTCTCTGTTAGGCAATTATACTGTAAACAGGGGGATTGTGTCCCCTGGCACCACAGCAAGCCATATGTCTTCAATTTCAGTAGAAATTCTCAGGTCCATGCTGTACAAGGAGAGAAAATTGATCTGAGTAAGAAGGGAAAGAGAAATGATCCAGAGTAATAGCCTGAACACGTTAGCCAGCAGTTTATCAGCAGGCAGTTCAGCTCACCAAGGCATCTTGTGTCCTTGTAAAGAAAGGGATCTGGACTAGATAAGCATTAACTCTTTGAAATCCTTGTACCCACCTTTCTCCCATACTCGATGTAGCTGAGCCTCTTCGGTGGCCTCAGCACTCTCAACTCCCTTGTTATCTGATACATGTCCTGGCCACCCAAATTTTTTGATGTGAAGCACATTGTCGTATGCGATTGAAACAACATGATACAGAAGGTGGCAAACTATGCCAGCAGATGAAGCTTCAAGTCCTTTTTCTTGCTTTCCAGCTGTATGACCTTGAATATGACAGTTCACCTCCCTGAACGCCATATTTGCATTATAAAATAGGTCTAATAATATCCACTCACTCTAGCTCATGGAGCTCCTGGCTCATCTGACCTCAGTGGAACTGGGGTGAACTTGACTGAGCAGCCAGTTTGACCAGTGTTGGCTCTAGCTGGAGTGTAAAGGCCCCAGTGATTGTGAGTGGTTACCCTGAAGTAAGCGCAAGCAGCACAGTCTGCATCCTCAGAGATGCCCAGTATTGGTCATTTATTTGTTTCCTTAAATATTTTTTGTCTTATTTGATGCCAGATATCATACTAGTTTGGGGAACATATGATGAATTAAACAGATATGGTTTCTCTGTTGCTTTTATTTTTTCTTGCCATTGTGGCATTTCCACAATATTTTCAGTGGGGAAACATCCACATTGTGTGAAGCTTGATTGGAGGCCTGCTGGTCCTGTTCCCTGGCAGGTGGAATATGGGCATGTGACATGGCTCAGCCAATTGAACTCTCCTGCCTGGGACAGAAATCTACCGGACGTGAAGCCACAAATCAGGCCAATTGAGAAATGTTCTCATGACAGTACTGCCTTTGTCAAGAGCACAGCTGCTCCATGGTTGCCAGAGTCCAGTGGCAGCAGCCTTGGTAGAAGATCCCAATTGAATTGCCCCAGATCTTGACACTGGCCACATTCCCTGCTGCCTAGGCAACCTTAGGTCCTGGTCATTTTCTGTGTCTGATTCGCCAGCCTTCCCACTGATTCTGTGAACTTAATCCAACTCCTTCGATAAATTCCTTTTAAGTTTAGCCCAAATCCTTTGCTATTGCTTACAACCAAGAATCCTGACAGGTACAGTCTCTGTCTTTAATGAATGTGAAGGCTACAGCATAGACAGTCATTAACTACACAATCATGTAAGTAAGGAAGCAATTTAAAAATGAGGTACATGCTCTCAAGAAAAAAAGCAAATATGAATGTTCTGTCCTAGTCTTGGGGGAAGTCATCTTCTTAAGGAATTGATGCATGACTTGAAATATAAGGCATGAGTAGGTGTTATTTATGCATAAAGAGAAGCATTCCAGTAAGGAAGAACAGCATGTGCAAAGGTCCTGAAGCAGGAGCAAGTGTGGCTTCTCTGAGGACCTGGGAGTAGACTAGTCTGGGTAGACTGTGGGTAGCGAGAAGATGGTGCTGCATGTGACTGAGGAAGTTGGGCAGGGACAGACTATGGAAGGCATTTCAAGCCTATTTTAAGTATTCTGACATTTGTGCAAATGACAAAGGGCACACCCCTTGTGCAGACAAGTTAGAAAAAAGGCTTCCAATCTAGTTGGACTTAACCTTGCAGTGCAGAATTTGGCAAATGGGCCGGTAGGTGCCTTTGTGTGAAGAAACAAGGGTCCCCTACTTTCCTATTGACATAGCTTCACCCCCTTCCCTGTCAAGAGCATAGAGAAATCCTTGAAAAAAATATTTGTTTTAAAGCAGGAGTGACATAATCGGATTCATGTTGTCAAAAAAGATCACTCTGGCTGGAGTATGAAGAATAGACTGAAAAGGAGCGAGAATAGAGACAAGGAGACCATAAAAGACCAGTAATGGGAGCATTTCAGGTGAGAGAGAAAGGTCACTTGGATGAGGAGCAGGAATAGAAAATACTGATGATGATGGGGAAAAGTCGATGTACTGGAGGAATATTTCAGATATAAAATTAATGGGACTTGGGGATGGATTTTATGTGAGGGTGGTGAGGACGAGGGAAGTGTCAAGAATGATTGTAGATTCTGGCTTTCATAACTGGTTGGTGGCACTATTCTCTGAGAAAGGGAACACAGGGATGGGAACATGTTTGATGTGAGGAAAATGATGAGCATGGTTTTGGACAATTGAGTTCAGGCTTTTATCCAGAAGCTGACTAATGAAGTCTGGTGTTTTATGGACTGGAGATGGGAATTTGGGAGGCACTGGTTTATAGGTAGTAATTAAAAGCCAGGGTTAGAAATGCAATTGTTTAGAGAAAGGCGATAGACTAAAACGAGAAGAAAACTAGCACCATGCTTTAAAAGACTCTAGCACATTAGGACCAGAAAGATGAGAATAAGTTGGCAAAGGAAATCAAGAAGGGTCAAAACCAGGGGTGGAGACTAAAAGACAAGCCCAGACTGGTAGCAGGAGATAAAGGCCAAGTCAAAAGTCACGGGTGGCAGAGCAGTTTCTTTGCGAGAGGTGGAAGCATTGGTGGAAGCAAAGCCCCAGACCAAAAGGAAGAAAGAGAGGGTTGGAGTAGACAGTTAAAGTGACACATCTGTGAAAGTGACATGGGAAATGGAAGTGATGAAGACTTGCTGGGTACAACTTTACAAGTAGCCAAGCTATTTGCTGGTCTGTGATCCTGGATCAAGTTACTTAAACTCTGTGTGCATTTTCCTCACTTATAAAATGGAAGCAATGATATACCTACCTCGTCATAGGGTTGCTGAGAGTAGTAAATACATTAGCGCAGGTAAAACACTTAGGCAAGTGCCTGGCACACAGTGAGCACTCCTAAATGTTAGCTATGGTTATGGCTATATGAAACTTGAACATGTGGTGTCCACTGCAAGCTCCATAAAGGAAGGAATCCCGGTTTCTGGTATTCACCTCTGTATTCCCAATGTCTCGCACAGTGCCTGGAGCACAGTGGGTGCTCAATAATTAGTGCTGGCTGAATGGATGGAGAGATGAGATGGGTGTAGATGTCTTCCAGAAGGGCTATCTTTAAATTCCTATCTCTGGCCTAGGAATTTAAACAGGGTCAAGTATGTCCCTTTAACAGCTGGGATTAACTATTCAAGGATTAGATTTCCTGTTTCTACCCATATTGCATAACTTAAAATAATATTCGGGAGAAAAACAAAGCTACTTAGAGCTCCACAAAGGTTTCTTAAGAAAAGTAAAACGGAAGACGTTTAGATCACTTATAAGTCAAGCAAATACAAAGCAATAAGCAAGGAAAACACAGCTAGCACATTACGATAGTTGACATTTAATAGTTTTGCTCTATAAAGAACTTTTTTGTAATTTTTGAAACCGTGTCTCACTCTGTCCGCAGGCTGGAATGCAGTGGCATGATCACGGCTCACTACAACCTCCGCCTCCTGGGCTCAAGCCATCCTCTCACCTCAGTTTCCTGAGTAGCTGGGACTACAGGCATGCGCCACCATGCCTGGTTAATTTTTGTATTTTTTTTGGAGAGACGGGGTTTCAGCCTGTTGCCCAGGCTGATTTCGAACCCCTCTGCTCAATTGATCTATCTGCCTCAGCCTCCCAAAGTGCTGGGATTATAGGTGTGAACTACCACACCCAGCCTATATAAAGAATTTAAACTCAAATTAATTAGAAACACAAGTCATCTAGTTAAGATCTCAGCTTTGTGCTTTTGTACAAATTAGAAAGTGCATCCTACTTGCTCTGGGCAGACAATTAGAAAAAGACAGTCTAGTTGAACTCAGCCTTGCACTGCAGGGCTTGGCAGGTGCACCAGGTGGGGAGATACCTTTCAAAGAAAAAAAAGTGCTCCCTCCTTAGTGGAGGGTACACAGGTAGGTGATCAGAATCAGGCTTGATTTTGGCCCCCACTCCCTTGGCCTTTGTGCAGCACATGCAAAAAGCAAGCTTATGAGATGAACTTGACTTCAGTAGAAAAGGGACAAAGGTCATAAATAGACAATTCCAGGAGAGGAACTTGAAATACCAATAAACTTCTTTTTCTTTTCTTTTTTTTGAGAGTTGGAGTCTCACTCTGTCATGAGGCTGGAGTATAGTGGCACAATCTCGGCTCACTGCAACCTCTACCTTCCAGGTTCAAGCAATTCTCCTGTCTCAGCCTCCCAAGTAGCTGAAGCTACAGGCAGCCACCACCACGCCCAGCTAATTTTTGTATTTTTAGTAGAGATGGGGTTTCATCATGTTGGCCAGGATGGTCCCGATATCTTGACCTTGTGATCCACCTGCCTTAGTATCCCAAAGTGCTGGGATTACAGGCATGAGCCACCACGCCTGGCCTAAACCTCTTTTTAAAAATATATCTAACATCACCGGTAACCAAATGCATTAAAAGCACAATGGTATCACAATTCTCCTTTGTGAAATTGATAAAACTGGTGTTTCTCAGTGCTGGTGAGGGGTGTGTTCATAGGTATAACCTTTCTGGAAAACAGGTAGACGATATCTATCACGAACATGTTTATTTCTTTCTGACTTTCTATTTCCACATCAAGAAATTTATCTTAAGGACATGAACAGTGATGCAAACAAGAGTCCCATATATAACATGTTCCATGCAGCACTTTTTATAATAGTAAAAAGGTGAAAATATATATATATATAACTACAGGAGGGTGATTATATAGCTTCACAACTCCTTTGGACCCAGTGTGTTTCAGAATTAAGAAATTTTCATTTTTTTGAATAATTATCTGGTTTTTTTTTTTTTTTTTTTTTTTTTTTTTTTTATAAAAAGAATGAAAGCGAGAAAGGAAGAGGAAGAGATTTTAGAAAAAGAGAGAAAAGGAGAAAGAAAGAAACAGCAAAAGAAAGAAAAAAAGAATGAAAGAGAAAGAAAGAGGAAGAGATTTTAGAAAAAGAGAGAAAAGGAGAAAGAAAGAAACCGCAAAA